>JAFIRS010002993.1:0-165119 GCA_018342105.1 Gonioctena quinquepunctata
GTGTTTTCAACACTCTCGTCTACCGAAGCCGCGTGATGGGTATAGAGGTCCCTGACACGAGATGCAGGGCCCCGTGGAGCGCCTGAGACAATCATCCACTTGCTGTCAGCATGTACAGCATATGCGGTCTCAGCCTATATCCATCGTCATAAGCGGCGTTACGAGTGCTGATTATCATTTACGACACTCGTACGGTATTAATGAGACACCGATGCTGCCCTACACTCCAGAGGATATTGAGTCAGTTGTGGAAAATAAGAAGTGCCGAATTTAGTTGGAACTACTCATTCCCCACCCTCAAGCAAATACAAGCCAACAAGCCTGAGGTAGTCCCTTCGACCGCGAGCAGAAAACGATAAATGTCATAGAGTTTCGGCTCCGGGCGAGACGAATATCGTGCGAAAAGAGGACGAGAAACGGACGAAGTATCGAGATTTACTCTTCGAGCCCGCAGACTCTATCCAGACCATTCTGTAAAGATAGTGGTTCTGATTATAGGGGCCCTTGGTGGAATGATGCCAACGCTACTCTCAAACCTGGAAATTATACCGGCATGCCGTAAATTGGCAGAATCTCTGGCCGGCCGCATGCAGAAGGCAGTCTTTCCCTCGGATCGTTACGTCTGCTCAGGACACATGATTCTCGGACCCAATGATCTCTCACCTCACGGGTGTGGGGAGAGGTCATTGGTTTATGTAACCAGCGCGCCCTTCCGAATGGGTCGGAGCTTCGGAAGTAAGGGCCTGACTGGTAGTGTTTGAAACGATAATAATAATAATGATAATAATGATAATAATGATAATAATGATAATAATGATAATAATGATAATAATGATAATAATGATAATAATGATAATAATGATAATAATGATAATAATGATAATAATGATAATAATGATAATAATGATAATAATGATAATAATGATAATAATGATAATAATGATAATAATGATAATAATGATAATAATGATAATAATGATAATAATGATAATAATGATAATAATGATAATAATGATAATAATGATAATAATGATAATAATGATAATAATGATAATAATGATAATAATGATAATAATGATAATAATGATAATAATGATAATAATGATAATAATGATAATAATGATAATAATGATAATAATGATAATAATGATAATAATGATAATAATGATAATAATGATAATAATGATAATAATGATAATAATGATAATAATGATAATAATGATAATAATGATAATAATGATAATAATGATAATAGAATAATAAATGATAATAATGATAATAATGATAATAATGATAATAATGATAATAATGATAATAATGATAATAATGATAATAATGATAATAATGATAATAATGATGATAATGATGATAATGATGATAATGAGGATAATGATGATATAATGATGATAATGATGATAATGATGATAATGATGATAATGATGATAATAATGATAATAATGATGATAATGATAATAATGATAATAATGATAATAATGATAATAATGATAATAATGATAATAATGATAATAATGATAATAATGATAATAATGATAATAATGATAATAATGATAATAATGATAATAATGATAATAATGATAATAATGATAATAATGATAATAATGATAATAATGATAATAATGATAATAATGATAATAATGATAATAATGATAATAATGATAATAATGATAATAATGATAATAAGATAATAGATAATATGATAATTTTATGATCATTATGATCATTATGATCATTATGATAATTATGATAATTATGATAATTATGATAATTATGATAATTATGATAAAACATGGCCACCTGTCATTGGAAAGAAAAAACATGGTGGCTTTGTATGTGTCACTTGTCATCATTGGAAAGAAAAAACATGGAAGTCGATATTTCGGATCTGTACGAATCATCGAAAAATAAGCACTTCCGGTTTGTGAAAATAGAGATAGAAGAAAACTAATGCTTAATTCGGATTGCACACTTCGAGGAGATTCCAAATCAGCCATAAAATGGTGACTTCCGGTCAGCCCAATTTCGATGATTTTGGTATCAATGGATTCGTCTCGATGTAAAGAAATATAATTGAGCATTTTCCGATGCCAAAAGGGCTTAGGAAGCCAACTCCGTTATTATGGGAGATTCAGCTACGTGCGAGTACTCTAACAAGACAACTTCTACTGGAGATCATGATAATTGAAAGTCTGGGTGTATAATAATGATAAAACATGGCCGCCTGTCTTTGGAAATAAAAAAAAACATGGCGGCTTTGTATGTCAAAGGTAATGATAGTGTATTTTCTGAAGTAAAGCTTGAAGGAAATGTCAGCCAATTGATAAAAGGTATTATTGACAAATTCTCTTGATGCAAAGTTCTCTCAATTGCATATTGATTCCTGAAACAAAAAAATCTATGCACTATAATGACCCCAAGAAAGTGTATCGAATGATTTGGGAAATATTCTACGTTTATCATCATGAGGACTAAGAGCAATTTTCGTTTGTTCTATACTGAATACATTATGAGGATAGAAACGGACACTTTGTTGTGATATATTTTTGTTTTTGAATTTTTTCAGACAAGCAACATAATCTTCAAAAGTTGTCATATTTTTCATTACATACTTTTCAACCCCCTTAGATGTTTTCTTTCTGCCCAAATTATTCATTTCATTATCTATTCGTTTTTTGCTCATACCCTTTTTCAATAATTTTTCCCTTAAACGTTCCCTATCTTCACGAGTGGCGAGTGTTTTGAAAGCATACATCTTTGAACGGAGGCCAGCAAAATGTGTAATGATTCTACAATTCGTTTCATCTTTCATTAGACCAGGGGCTTTCTTGTTTACCAAAGGAATATTGTACTCTCATAATCAGAGGTATCAAATTTATTGATATATTTTTTGATTATATCTTCATAAACATCTCCACAGGTCAATTCATAGAAAAAACTATCTGTGTCTGTGTACATTAACTTGCAATTGTCCGATCCGATTGTAGGCAACATGAAATTATAATGGAACACATACATGCAAAGTTTAGAAATGTCCAAAATAGCCATGCCAATGTAAGGGGGTTTATTGAAAATCAATTCAGCTTTTTTCAATTCAATCGCCATGAAATCTTCATCAAAAATTGTTCTATGACAACGTGGACAAGCAATTAGGTTTTTGGCTCCATAACGACCTTTATAAAAATTCACCAATTTGACGACTCTATGTAGTCTAATATTCTCCATTGCTTTACCAAAAACTGCATTATTAGCCAATTTACATTGATTTTTTTTCAAGGTACTTGTGGCTGCAGCCCTCAAACGAGTATAAAGTTCGATATACAGTCTCAACCATTCGGAATGTTTGAATTCCAACACGTTATGTATTTTAGTTAAAATTAAACCGTTTGCCAATGCTTGTTTTAAGTTTCTATAATGTAAAATATACTCTTTTTTATTATGTAAATTAACTATCAACTTTGGCAATTTTGATGTGGGGGGAACGGAATGATCTGCACAAAATGGAAAGTCTTTGTGTAAGTCATGTATATTCTTGGGATACTCTTAATCAACTATCCCACCGATGAATCATCTGGAATCATTGTCACATCAACATTTGAATCGGCCCATTTGGAACCTCCGAAAGGTAATGGTTCAGACATGGCCCAACCATATAAGTTGTTCACATCGAGATACAAAAGTGTTTTGGCAGGCATAGTTGGGCATGTATTTATGTTGGCTTCTGAAAATCGGTTACTACAAACCGACATTCCACCTCTAATTGCCTTTTCCACAAACATTATCATATAAACATCTTTTAAAATTTGTAATTTGCATTTTGTATATTCCAACATAGCATCCCACGTATATCCTGGCATTGTAAAATACCAAGGTTTTCAAAGCAGCTTCCCTAAAATTTTCCATTACATCTGCAAGTAGCAGAATATCAGTTTTCATATACAAATCGCTGTATTATCTTGGAATTTTCATTTTGAACGCCAACTAAATATTTTGTGCATGAATGAAATCTTCTTTGCACAACTCTCCATCACGCAATTTTTTGTAGAATTCTTCAAGAGACGGAAGTTGAGTATCATTTAATTTTTCCATACTAACTAAAACATCATAGGGAAATACCCCTTTCCCAGTTGAAAGTTTGAATGTTTCATCATTCAAATCTTTAAACTCTCGCTTCAAATTTCGAAGATTATCCATACATAATGTGGATACGAGTTCATCAAGACCCGCTTCCATAAATCTGAACGAATCTATAAATCTAAATTTTATTCTACTATCGCAATCATTGAGAGTGAAATAAATAAATTTTTCTTTATTCAATGGAAGAACACTTAGAGCCCCTCGCTTGGCTGAATCTTTGATAATAAAGTGGGCATCATAATTTGCCATATTATGACAAATGACTGGTACAATAAACAATTTTTTGAAGGATAGATTGCAGTTTCAATGCGCAAAACCACGAAATTGTCCCGTGAAATGATCATGATCTCTTACGATGATGTCATTGACCTTGAAATTTTTTCCACAAATGTGACAAATTCCAAAATTTATAGATTTCGGTTTTCTCTATCATTGGTACAATATTGAGTATTTCACCTTCCACAAACTGTGCTATATTCTTTATTTCCGTAAAAAACCGTACCATACAATCTTCACCTTCATAACTATTGAAATAAGAAAGGGAATCGTCATAACAACACCGAAAATGCCTTGTAATTGATATTTTTTGTTTGTGATAATTTGGAATTACATGGCTCTAAAATGGATTCAATATCAACATAGATTACAAAAGGCACTTTTTGTTTATTAACATAATTTTTAAATTCTACAGTCATATTTTGGGAATGATAGTCTGCAATCATTTTTTTCCCCACACAACACGTAATGATTTTTAAATTTTTCATCACTATAAAAATAATTTAGACAGCGATCACATAAATATATCTTTTCATTGTATTTGCTTACTTGCATTGATACTAGACGAGACATATTTTTGATCCAATAATAGGGAAATATTATTTCAGTATCTTCTTTTTCATCAGGTAATAATGATTTTGAATTAATAGCAAATTAACATGACGTTCTAATTTACTTTTAGTTAACCTCACGGGCACAACTTTATAAAATGAACTTTTATCGATAATATTCAATTCCAAAACAAAAACGTTTACGGAAATATTGTTTAATTTTTCGAATTTATTCATATGATTTAGTTTCATGGGCATTTCTAAACCTTCAGTATTCAATACAAGTCTGTAATGTGGATATGATGATGTATATCTATAACCTCCTGTGGGTGGGTATGAAGCACTGATTATACTCCAAAAAAAACAAGCTTCATCATCATTTTCAATGTTGATACATGCTTTTTCTCTTACAATTTGTAACGGTAATTTAATAAAAGATGTTCCATTACCAATTTCATATTTGTTATAGCTACTTCCAACAATATGATTCTTTGTAACGCCCAACCGCTTGATTCTTCAGAAAACTCTGACAGTTTATTTGAGATGTAATCAATGACATGTTCTCGATACCATACAACTAGATCCGTTTCCTGATCTAAAACTGCATTCGGTGAAGCAAAATACTTATTACTAATTACTTCCTCATCACTCGATTGTTTTACAAAATCTACTTAAAGAGTAGTATTGACTTTCAGAGCTGGCATTTCCTTCAGAATTTTACTAATTATTTTTTTAAACCAAATGAATCCATCAGACAAAAATGATTTAATTTCTTTATGTTTCATATTGAACATGACACCCGTCTTGACTCTGTTATTGAAACACGAGTATACATTTTCCCAATAAACCTTACGCTCCTGCTTTTAACTTACATTTTTACTTTTCAATTTCAGTAAACACCTCAATCGTTTCAATTGACCAATTTTGGTTATAATTTTACTTTTCTCTCCCACTTTGAGTTTCAATTTCTTCAAAGCTTTGTTGCACTTTTTGATATGTTGATTGATTGCTTTGATTGCATTTTTTCCATCTGAATTTTCTTTGAATAATTTTAACGTTTCATCAATTTTAGATAATGTTTCTCTAAATGTATCCATAGCGTATCACTATTATTTATAAAAAAGTAACTCACCTATACAATTTATTTGGATTCAACGACTTCAAAAGATGGAGCAGGATAAGGTTTTGGTTCCCCTGGATATTTTTCTGGTGAAAAATTAGCTATGTGTGGTTTGTACTCGTCGGTTACTCTCTGGGACAGGAACACGACGTTCTCCTCCAATTCCAGGAGGACTGTCTCACCAAACTTTGTTTGCACCAATTTAGTGTGTGGATTTCATATTGTTTACCAACAATCAGATTTTTCAGCTTGATAACTGGTTTTGGAATATTGGATTCTAAAAGATATTGAATTCAATGCTTTAAGATCCATCTAAAAAAAATCATTTTGTAAACTCTTGATCTAAAAGGTTCTTGAAGGAACAATTATTTTTCATCAAAGATATAGGAAAACTGAATTGTAAGAGATATAGATATATTAGAAAACAACCTCACCTTTGATTTTTGCGGGAAACACTACAATTCACTCTGATAAATACTGAGGTGTTTTTGATCTGTGAAGGATATTTTTTCATTATATATATATATATATATATATATATATACATATATATTCTGTTTATATTACCTACCCACCTTCTCATTAATTATTCAGACATTCGCCACTCGTACATACGACATTCTCTTTTGTCATTGACTTGCTAATACAACCTCGACTGAATATTGCTCAAAGGAATTGAAGACAGATTATTGTCATTCATTTATAAAATCCGTTCGGTTACATTCTTCTTTAATATTTTTCATATCGAAGCATACTGCAACATATTGGGAATTTTTCGGTACATTCGTATATCATTCTCCGTTCATACTAGCTACCAAAATTATAAAATTTGATTCTAATAAAGCAATTTTTCTTCAATAAAAAATATTTGTCTTCTCTTCTGAATGAACTGTAGAATACTATTTCATCATCGAAAATAACTTTTTCCATTGTAAATTATTTTGGAGGGATGTCAGACGAACCCAAAAAGCAGAATGATGTAGAAAACACAAAATTGCCCCCCCCAAAAAATAATTATTATGAAAGCTCAATTTATTACTACCTAACTGAAATACGGAAATACCTCCCCATCTGTCATAATGTTGGAAGGTACTTCTTCAGTTCGAGTGCTACACACCCAGACTTTTTATTTTCACAATCTCCAGTAAAAGTTGTCTTATTAGAGTACTCGCACGCTGCTGTATCTCTCATAATAACGAAGTTAGCTTCTTGAGTCCTTTTGGCATCGGGAAATGCTGAATTATAATTCTTGACATCGAGACGAATCCATTGATACCAAAATAATCGAAATTGGGCTGACCGGAAGTGGAACCGGAAGTCGCCATTTTATTGCTGATTTGGAATCTCCTCGAATCAAGCATTAGTTTTCTTCTATCATTAGTTCTTCATTATTAGTTCTTCATTATCATCTAGTATTAGTTTTCTTCTATCTCCATTTTTACAAACCGAAAGTGCTTATTTTTAGATGATTCGTACCTATCCGGAATATCGACATGCATGTTTTTTTCTTTCCAATGATGACAAGTGACATACAAAGCCGCCATGTTTTTTTATTTCCAAAGACAGGCGGCCATGTTTTATCATTATTATCATTATTATACACCCAGACTTTCAATTATCATGATCTCCAGTAAAAATTGTCCTACCTTTTATCAATTGGCTGACATTTCCTTCAAGCTTTACTTCAGAAAATACACTATCATTACCTATGAGCTTAGCTTTAGAAATTGTTAAAAAATATAGTTATTATAAATGGAAATTTTTTTAGAGTGTTCAAGTTCCGATAATGCTCACATTCCTGCTGATTTGTTACATGAATATCATATTTCCACATCTCAACAGCGAAGTGCAGTTATTCATCATTATAATTGAGAAACAGAATACCCCGGGGCTAAATATTGTGTATAGGTCAATAGATATAAAATTCAGACTCTATATAGATATAAAATTCAAACTCTAAACTTATTTTTATATAGATCATGTTATCAATTCCTTTTATATATTTTGAAAAAACATAATATTAAAATAAATTTGCAAGCTTCGAGAGATCATTTCCATTTGTTTTATTACAATACTAGTGATCTCCATGCCATATATCAAAACAGTTCCACGTGGTGTCGAAATAAATTTAAGGAATTGTTATTTGGACTCAAAACACGGCTTGAATGTGATATGGATTTACATGATGATTACTATCGATATAATCGTTTCATTTGTGATGATGAAGATTAATGTATCACAGTTATTTATAAAATTGTACTCACATTGATGTAAATGAAAAAAAAAAAAAAATATATATATATATATATATATATATATATATATATATATATATTTTTTATTTTCCATTTATATATATATATATATATATCTGGGAAACACTTGAATCTTTTGTTTCTTAATTACAATTGTTCAAGAGGTAATTTACATAGATGATATCTTGATTGTGATATTGGTGGACCGTTCTATGTGAGTTCGCCAATCTGGTCGGTTGTAATGCATAAAAAAGGTAGCTGAATTTGCAAATTGAAATTATTTCGAAAATTTCACTCATGTGTTAAAATGTCCATTCAGCGCCCTAGGTGACAATTCAACTTTAGTGGCAATATTACTTACAATAATTGTAGTATCAACTATAACAATAAATAATATGAATCTTCTGGTATTCTTGAAATTTTCTACCTAATACCATTCGTGCTTTAAAAATTAACCGAATATTTCTGAAAAATCGTGTTTTTTTTGAAAAAGCTGCACTCGGTTATTTTTTTCGTTGTTTCAAAAAATCGCCCTCCTCCTTCGGAGTCGGGTAATTTATGTTTTGAAACAACAACAATAATTAACTCGTGCAGTTTTTAAAAACACGTTTTTTCAGAATTATCGGTAATTTTTAAAGCACTTATGGTATTATCCCCGATAATCCCTCGGTAATTTATGCCTTGCATACAAGAGTTCAATTGGTTGAGCTCTCTCAATCAAATATTGTAGAGGAAACTTTTTCAGTTCTTCTTCACTAAAATGATGTAAAGTCCGTTTGAAATGACAATGGTCCCTCAATGGATGAATACAGTAACATGCTTCTTGATTCATTTTGTTTGGAAATGTCTACTGCTGCTTATAGTGGTGCAATGAAGTAAGGTACACTGCTATATACTGGTTGCTTTAATACATTTTCATGTTTTTATTTAATCAAAAATGTTGTGGAGGAGTGGAGGGGAGAAGAAAAATAATTGATTCATTTTTAACAAGTCTCAACTTGTAAAAAAGGGAGGAACATAAGTCTCGTTTCTTTATACATTTATTTATCCTCATCATTCATTATGAAATTCGTGTAAAAATCGTATACATTTGATAAAGCACATACGCATTTATCTTTATTATTATGGTAAAAACACATTGGCACTTCCATTTTCAATGGGGTATGTTCATCCAATTCATGCACCGGACAGCTACAATATTTCTTGGTAAAGTTGATTTTTTCTCTTCCTTTTACATACACCGCATTTGCTCCTTGGGTTAGATATTGCATAATATTTCCAAATTGATGTAGATGAGTGAAACCCACATTCCAATCTATGTAATGGTGGTTTTTAATTAGCCACAATGCTTGTTTTTTAAGTCATGTGGTAGATTGTTGAAGGGAAATGGCGGTTTGAACAAGAAATTGTCTGATACGGCGATGACCAACGAAACAGGCTAATTCTTTCACTATAAATTCGTTATTTTCCACTTTGAAGCCTTGAAAAAGAATAACTAATATCATATTTGAAGATTTTCCAATTCTCGCTCAACCAATTTTCTCTTCTCTAAATATTCAATTTCAGTTTTGAGTTGTGTCAAGTGGCGGATGAATTGAACTAACCTGCATCTGTATTGAGGTAACATTATCAACTGACTGAGTGAGACGAGTCATTGTCGCACTATTTTATTTAAGGGATTGTAATAGAATTCTTTTTCTTGTGATATTAAGCAATATGCAGACACATTATTGCCCGTAGATTTTAATATTTCAAATTCTATTCGCAAAACGACAGATCCGCTCTGAATGATTTCCTCCTGGTGGGAACAATCGATATGAATAATTGGAGCTCTGTTTTTGAATTCTTTGGGGTTGAATATGGGTTGGTTGGTTTGGATGTGATAATAACTTTCTTGAAAGTTTGCGAACATTTCGTATAGTGATGCAAATCGATTGGTATCAAAATCTAAATTCAAATCTTGATAGGGAAATCTTTCACTATTCAAAAATACTCGTACATTTGTTAGAGTGCAGTGATTGAATTTACTCACATCTTTCAAAATTTGACGTTTACATGCATCTTGAAAAGCAATGAAGATATGTCGAGGACTCTCCAATTTGGTTGAAGTTTTAACAGACCAAGTGTGACGTGTTGAATCATTCAGTATGGGATATTCGATTAATTCCCAACTTCTAAACTTGAGGGGTAATTCTGTATTACTACGAACTATTTTATTCAAACGTAGTTATTCATTGACACTCGGTGTTATATGGGGTACGTTCCAGTGCAGTTTAGTTATTTGAATTCATGGTTTCTCCGAATTATCTCTGGCAATAACAGCATCAATGCCATCTTCTTCTCGAATAAGAACTAATTCTTGTCTCATTTATAACGGTAGGCATACATTAAAATTCCGCTCATCATCAATTCTTCATCTTTATTTTTTAGAAACCATCCCCCATTCAGCATCAGCTTGCTTTAATTTTCGTTTGACGATAGGTAATTTCTCAATGTAGAAACTAGATCAACGTTTCGAACAGAATCCATTACAACACCATTCAATTCATATCTTAGTTCTCTAAATAAATATGCTATTCCGTTATTAAGGAATTCAAATTTGGTAGACACTTTGTTTTGATCCGTTAATATTTCCAACAAACGATACTGAAATTGATCCAATCGGTGCATTCAAACGAAATTGTAAATATCTTTGAGTCTGTTGTTATATTGATAATAGTTCTTCCTCCTATCCGATATATTTCATCTTTTATTATTTTTATAATCTCTTCAATTTCATAAGACCCTGTGGGAATTTCAACTTTGAATTCATAATTTACACCCCTTACCCATAAATTGTTTGTTTCGTCAATATTTGGAATATTATTGAACGTATCAAAATTTACCAATCCAGTTTTATATTCAACATCTTGATTTAAATATAATGGGGGATTGAAAGTATCACTTAAAATTGACGAATCTCCACGGAGTGTGAATATATATGACATGAATGAGGTTTCAAAAAGAAATGGCATATTATTCATTAGTTGTATTGATTATATGAAAATTTGAGACAATATTGTCCACAGTGATAGGAATTGAATTTTGGTATTGTATCATAATTATATCTGATGATCACATCACTACCACCGTTGCTTTTGAAATATCTCACTAGTTCAATTGGAGGTGGTAAATTACCAAAGCTATCATAATAGATGACATTTTTGTTGTTTTTCGTATATGCTGTCCAATGAGTACCAGGCCCTCTTTGTTCATCGAGATTAACTATACCCGATTCATTTGTTTTTGAAATTTTTTTTGATAATGAATCACGCATGAATACGCCTCAGAAATGTGGAATTTTTTATATTTTTGCATACGTGATGAGATCTATATCAGACATTATGCGTCGAGGTAATTTTATTTTCTTGTTTTTTTCCAATATGGCTGAGGCTGCTGCCGGAACTCCTTTGGCTTTGTTGTTTTTTTTCTTTCGTAAACCATAACCCTTTCCGGATTTTGGCTCGAGAGCTAGATTATGTCTTTTTTGTTCGGCTAATTATTCACGATTGGTTTTAGCATCGTTCACCGCTTTCGCAATGCCCGCACTGCCACACGCCACTGCTCCAAGTGCTCCCAACAGTGGTAGTAGAAATGGAAGGAATCCTCCTTTTTTGGGTGCACGAGTTATTCGTGTCTGTTTTTTCGTCGATGTCGCTTTTTTCTCTTTCAGTCAGTCAGAAAAATTATTCGGTGTGTCATCATTGTCTTCAACGGGAAAGCTCCCAACGAGACTTCTGTTCACATTCATACAATCCATACTTCCTCTCATACGGTTCAACCTAGGAGATGTAAGTGAATTTAAATGTACCGCTTTTTGGGAATCTAGAGGGTCGCTAGATTCCGTAGCGCAATTTTCGATGCGTGGCGATTCAACAAACAGCTGTGAGCTCTTCGGTCCTATACTTTCTGAGACAGAATTGTCTCTATTGATTTCAGGGCTCCCCAACCTAGAGCCAAAAGAAAAATTGTTTTCAACAGAGAATGAACCACGGACTGGCGCAGTTAGGATGGGCTGAAAAGCCGGACGATTCTCATATGGAGAACAAACAAGAGCCTGGTTGTATGAAACTCGCATGATACTTTCAACGGGGTGAAGTACACATGAAGTTGGTTGAATTTGTGTTTTGGGGCGAGTCCTCGAGCGTAAATTGTAGGACATGGAGGGATGTCAAAAGTAAATTTTTTCCCCAAAAATTAAGCGCGTACCTTACCTATCTTAATAAAATTTCCCTAAGACAGAACTATATAACGCGTACAACTGCAGACACGATGGTCACACAGAGGCACCTACGATCCCTACACATACTCGACACACATGAACTAAAACCTTTAGTTTTATTGGCAGAATTTATTATTGATAACCCGTGTTTACACCTATCACCGCAGTGTAACTGATACGTTTTTAGTCGCAGAAAGACTTGTGCACTGAGGTTCATACACGTGTAAGATCTCTAGGTTCAATCTGGTTGACCTCTCGCTTCAGTGTATCTGACACGGTTTGTGAGGGATATCACGTCAGTGAGCTTCCGACGATAAGGGGGCTTTCTCCCAGTCTCAGGAGAAACCAAATCAGGCTTGGACAACCCCACATACCAAAGCACACGAGTGCAGGATCCTGTAAAAGAAGGGTTAATTAGTATACAAATCAACGTATAACGTAGAAATCAGCTGGACGCTGGAAAAACCTGTATCAGTAGCTGAAACGAAAAGGTTGATTAATCAAAAGACTGGAGGCTAGAACTCTTGAAGTTGACGATTCAAAAACCGATCCAAAGTCCTCAGGACGGGGTAGGATGCGAAGCGTCGATAGGAATTCTCAAAAATAAAAATTATCGCCAGGCTTCGAGATCACAGGTAGGACTCCATATAACTGTGAAAGAATGAGCTGCTTTTCCCAGAAAGCACTCGTATAATACCCACTGGACTGGCTATAGTCGCAGAGTGCCTTCGAAGAATAATATAAATAAACTCACCCGCAGATCGTAGAGCGTATTGTCGAGCTCGAGGCCAAGCAAAGAGGAGTGACAATTCCCGATTTAAGAAATGCTTCCTATCCCTCGAAAATCATTACTTCCCCACTCATAGCCGGCCAAATGTCGTTCGTTCTTTGTATGTTTTTCATTGTTCTCAGAGAAAGTATGTTTTTAACTCGACATCTTGAGAAAAAACATATCGGATGCCGAACAAAGAAAACAATATCTCGTACACTTGTTTCCGACATCCCAATCTATTCATTTACGACTATTGGGTGAAATCGTCTCGCCAAAATCTCAAGTGCCTTTGACAATGGTTAAGGTTTATGGGCCACCCATTGAGCGCACTTGATGTAAACACTTGTAGTTTTAGACCCCCAATTACATCACCCAGGTCAATTTCAGTTTGAAACTAGGAAAAAGAATTCGAATATTTTCGCATTCAACACAAATTCGAATCGTTATTAATTACAATTACAATTGCCATTTTAAGATACCGAGGTCATTAATATTCACCGCATCACTTTGTCGGTCGTGAAGGGTTTTGCCACGTTAATCCGAAGGTGTGAAAATCTATTCACTCTCATAACTTTTGCCAATATGTATATTACCGAGTTTTTTTGGCAGGTACGAACGTTTACGGAGTGAATTGTCGATTTATTTACATTCGTAGGAAACGATGTTTTTATACCGTGTTCATTCCTCATATGCATATGCGCTCTGAGATTAAATGTACACAGGGTAGCTGATGACAGGGTTTTGGCCCAGAAAATCGTTTTCCACACGACACCTCCCCGCTCAGAATCGGCAACTTTGTGAGAGTTCTTGCCCCCCAAGAGGTTGCAAAGAAAGCGGAGGTTGCCAAGAAAACAGCATCGTTATAAAACATGCACAAATATTTACGGATAAGATTTGCACATATTATGCTTATGACTACCTTCCTTTAGGGAATCGAGAAACTATAATTTCTCAGCGAACGTCTGACGGGCATCCCCTCACATCCAACAGAAAACTTTGCAGGAGATTGCGCTACCCAAGAGGTTTTTCCTGGAGACGAGGTAGCTTAGAAATCCATAGAAACGACACCCCTAAGTTCCAATCTCCACTTACACTCGCTGTTCTGCAAAAGGGACAATAATATATACATTTATATATACACATATATATGTAATCTCGCAATGGCACACGGGAATTCCTTTGGACCGGGCAGACCACCCCGTGGCATAAGTATTAACTTAAGTTTCAAAACAAATATAAGCCGTACTTTATAAAAAGCTGTTCACACCTGTCCATCGAATAAGTTTATTCCTCAATCAATTTTTTGGATAAATCCGACATTGACCCTAGGGTTTCCTTCCCTTAGGCTTGAAAAAAAATTGAATGATTCAATCGATTTGGTTGAGATGAACGTATGATCTAATTATTTATGCAACTTCGCATAGACCTTCGGTTCGCGCACCCATGTTCCCTCCCTCTTAGTGTGAAACAATACACCAGAGCGAAGTATGGCAGTCATACAAGGTCCAAGGTCGCGAACATTCACATATCTAATCTGGGCATACACCTTCTCGCCTCCTCGGATCGACAAAACATCCCGTGGGTACACTAAAGCGCGGAGTGCCACGTCCCGTCCCGGTAAGTGTGGAAACTAATCGAGACACGTACGTCCGGCGTATGAATAAAATTCTTCGGAAACTTGTTTCCGCTGCAGTAAAACTGCGGTGTACTCGTAAGTACTAATCTCGTTGCATAATAACAGAATTCGTGTATCGGGCTGCCACCGATTCATCTCTACGGGGTACCTATTATTACAAAGATCTGAAAAATCGCTGCTGAAAACTGCTGTTTCCGACTGGAGGGGCAGGTCAGTTTGGTTTTCTAGAAGTGTTGTATCAATTCCAGTTTCACGACTTAGTGGTCAAAAAATTCCAGTATCACGACTTAGTGGTCGAGCGATTCCGAAACTCAACATGAGTTGCTTTTGCAGAGTCTCCATGTTTTTCTCACAACGGTCAGGAGGGCCATTGCCTCGCTCCTCGACCTATCCAAAAAAATCAACCTCGCAGGGTCTCAGCGTTTTTTTAACAACGGTCAGGAGGGCCATTGCCTCGCTCCTGGACCATTCAACAAAAAAGAATTAAACCCGGGCTGCTTTTGCAGGGTCTCAGCATTCTCTCAATGGTCAGGAGGGCCAATTGCCTCGCTCCTGGACCTATTCAACATAAAAAAAAATATCTGAGCTCTTTTTTCAGGGTCTCATCGTTCTCCCAATGGTCAGGAGGGCCATTGCCTCGCTCCTGGACCTATTCAACAAAAAAGAATTGAACCCGGGCTGCTTTTGCAGGGTCTCAGCATTCTCTCAATGGTCAGGAGGGCAAATGCCTCACTCCTGGACCTATATTATGGCTTGGTAAACCATACCTCCAAAGTAGCACTATTCGGCGGGACTCTCACCCCCCAGGTAGCGCATCAGCCTGGCAGAAAGATTATTTCCCCTCCTCTGCCAGGGTAAATTTTTGTCGCGAGGAATTTCTTCTCTAATTACACAAGAATAATTTCTAAAAACATTGCCCTCGTGAGGGAGAATTAACTCCGGAGTGCTTTCAGCGTCCTCTAAAGAGACCTTCTTTAGCTTCGCCTCAAGTACGAGAAATTTTTCCGAAAAGGCAGTTTCATTACTTATCGCTAATTGGGTCAGATGTTCGATTGTATCGTATTCTGTAGATGTACCCGCAAAAAATATCACGCACTTCAATTTCTGAGTTACGTTGCGGAGCATTCAACCTGTCAGTATCAAAATTAGGTATCTCATATAATATTTGAGATGCCTCAGGATGCCAGAAGGTTTGTCCTATACTACCTTCAAGGAAATGATTTGCCATATTTCTCTCAGTTCCCAGAGACTTTCTCGAATCAGCGGATGCTGCGGGGGTAACGGGGGCAGGGGCAAGTTGGCCGCCGCAGTACTGGAAAGTAAATTTCCAGAATTTGTCTGATGCCGAGAAACAGTTGTTGACTGAGTTTGAGGGATCCTGCTAGAGTGTTCTAACACACCCTGTACTCCTGACTCTCTAGTATACGGTTCGTTCAGATTGATTGAATCATTTTGCACAATCTGAGCGCTGTTATTAACATGAGTTCGGGTATTCCGTTCTGAATACCTGGGCAAAAGATCTGCGTGTTGACCTTGACTCAACAAATCAAATTGAACACGGTTTCGATCTACAACGGTGTTTTCTGACTGAGGTATTACATCAGAAAATATACGCTGTGCCTCACGCTCAAAGGCGTCCTGTCTCGAAAGGCTTTGCCACTGTTCCACACGTTCAAGGGTGCCATGTCTCGAAACAGTTTGCCGCTGTGCCCCACGTTGTTGGGTGCCATGTCTCGAAACAAGTCGATTATCTACAGGGGAAGGGGGCGGTGAGATTTCCTCACCGGCATTAATTACCGGTGTCTTCCGTTTCATTTCGCGGAATCTCTCAAATCTTAAGAATAAATTCCATTCTTCCTGTTTCTCCTGCGATACCACCTGCCGAATAGCAGAGATTTCACTATTCGGGTGGGCCGTTTGATGAACGGCCTCGCGTGCAGGCGGGACCCCTTCGATCGGGGGCCCGTTGCTAGCTATGGAGAGGTTGAGCTCTGATATAATTGAGTTATTGTCTGGAGTGCGGGGGTGGTTTGACTCAAACATTCTTATTTCATTCATCCCAGAATTTATTGAAAATTGTTCAAAAAAATTGAGTGGGCTGAAGGCCCCTGAACTTAACGTATTACGTTCTAAATTTTGAAAGGGCTTCCACAACTCGGCGTGGTGAGCCATTATTCATTGAGGTATGAGTTACCCTGGCGGGTCTATCGCCAAAATTCAATATATTACTTATGGCTCTCAATGGCCTATTGAAACAAAAATTAGTGGAAGTTTCCCTCTGACTCAGATCCCGCAGTGTATTCTGTTCAACATAAAAATTATTCGGTGTGTCATCATTGTCTTCAACGGGAAAGCTCCCAACGGGACTTTTGTTCACATTCATACAATCCATACTTCCTCTCATACGGTTTAACCTAGGAGATGTGAATTCAAATGCACCGCTCTTGGCGAATCTAGAGGGTCGCTAGATTCCGTAGCGCAATTTTCGACGCGTCGGACTGGCGCAGTTAGGATGGGCTGAAAAGCCGGACGATTCTCATATGGAGAACAAACAAGAGCTTGGTTGTATGAAACTCGCGTGATACTTTCAACGGGGTGAAGTACACATGAAGTTTGTAGAATTTGTGTTTTGAGGCGAGTCCTCGAGCGTAAATTGTAGAACATGGAGGGATGTCAATAGTAAATTTACTCCCTGAAAATTAAGCGCGTACAGTACCTTTCTTTAAAATTTTCCTAAGACAGAACTATATAACGCGTACAACTGCAGACACGACGGTCACACAGAGGCACCTTCGATCCCTACAAATACTCGACACACATGAACTAAAACCTTTAGTTTTATTGACAGAATACATTAATAATAACCCGTATTTACACCTATCACCGCACTGTAACTGATACGTTTTTAGTCGCAGAAAGACCTGTGCATTGAGGTTCATACACGTGTATGATCTCTAGGTTCAATCTGGTTGATGTCTCGCTTCAGTGTATCTGTCACAAATCGCGGTTTGTGAGGGATATCACGTCAGTGAGCTTCCGACGATAAGGGGGCTTTCTCGCAGTCTCAGGAGAAACCAAATTAGGCTTGGACAACCCCACATACCAAAGCACATGAGTGCAGGATCCTGTAAGAGGAGGGTTAATTACTATACAAATCAACGTATAACGTAGAAATCAGCTGGACGCTGGAAAAACCTGTATCAGTAGCTGAAACGAAAAGGTTGATTAATCAAAAGACTGGAGGCTAGAACTCTTGAAGTTGACGATCCAAAAACCGATTCAAAGTCCTCAGGACGGTGTAGGATGCGAAGAGTCGATAATAATTCTCAAAAATAAAAATTATCGCCAGGATTCGAGATCACAGGTAGGACTCCAAATAACTGTGAAAGAATGAGCTGCTTTTCCCAGGAAGCACTCGTATAACACCCACTGGACTGGCTATAGTCGCAGAAAATCGCAAGACCGCAGAGCGCCTACGAAGAATAAAAAGAATAAACTCACCCGCAGATCGTAAAGCGTATTGTCGAGCTCGAGGCCGAGCAAAGAGGAGTGACAATTCCCGATTTGAGAAATGCTTCCTATCCCTCGAAAATCATCACTCTCCCACTCATAGCCGGCCAAATATCGTTCGTTCTTTGTATTTTTTTCATCGTTCTCAGAGAAAGTCTGTTTTTAATTCGACATCTTGAGAAAAAACATATCGAAAGCCGAACAAAGAAAATAATATCTCTTACACTTGTTTCCCACATCCCAATCTGTTCATTTACGACTATTGGGTGAAATCGTCTTGCCAAAATCTCAAGTGCCATTTACAATGGTTGAGGTTTATGGGCCACCCATTGAGCGCACTTGATGTAAGCACTTGTAGTTTTAGACCTTCAATTACATCACCCAGGTCAATTTCAGTTTGAAACTAGAAAAACTTATTCGAATATTTTTGCATTTAACACAAATTCGAATCGTTAATAATTACAATTGAGTTAAAATTGCCATTTTAAGATACCGTCGGCTTTTGCACCGAGGTCATCAATATTCACCGCATCACTTTGCCGGTCAAAAAGGGTTTTGCCACGCTAATCCGAAGGTGTGAAAACCTATTCACCCCCATTAATTTTGCCAATATGTATATTACCGAGTTTTTTTGGCAGGTGCGAACGTTTACGGAGTGAATTGTCGATTTATTTACATTCGTAGGGAACGATGTTTCTTCGTACGGTTTTTATACCGTGTTCATTCCTCATATGCATATGCGCTCTGAGATTAAATGTACACAGGGTAGCTGATGACAGGGTTTTGGCCCAGAAAATCATTTTCAACACGACAAAACAACAACTTGTTCGAACCAGACACGCACTAAGAAAAAAGTTTAAAATTATAAAGGGTAACACGGCGAGATCCTAAACTCATTTGGAAAAATCATATCAACCCATCACCCAATCTCTAAGACAATTGGGTTCAACTTTGGGTGATGCAGCAGCAGCGGAATCCACAACGATCAAACAAGAACCGAAATCTCCAAAGTTGGAGAAATTCAAGACGACAACACCATCACCAAAATCATATAGTCAATTAGCATTCTTATCGCCAACTTCCGAACATGAAACTCCAATGATGGAGCTGCCGAGTTTTTTGAGAAACGAAGAAACTTATGAATCACGCAATGAGGAGGGTGAATTGCCAGATAGAACAAGAGGAGATCAATTTATCGATGACACCCTATCTCAATTTTATCAGACAATCACAAATCCAAACGTTCTTCACGAATACTTTGGACAATTCGAAACGCCATCACCCAGAGAATACATTGAGGGCATAATAAAATATACTAAACATGAATATGATCATATTTTGGGTCTTTTCCATAATCCGGTAGAAGACGAATTTTTCATAGAAGATTCACAAGTTGACTTCATAGGATCCAATGTTAATGTAAAAGGTATCACTTACAATGGAACTGAGGGACTTTATGAGTTACTTTTTCTGAAGAAACCCTTCACTTACAACAAACAAGACATTGAAAATTATGTAGATATTATTAAAAGGACGAATGCATATCGTCGTGATAATAATGCCGATTTGCCAATTAGAAAATTTCCCGATGACATCAAAGAAAAGTATCTTTACATTATAAAACCTAATTTCGAGAAAACTTGTCCCAGATCTGGTTCAGTACCATCCTCTTTATTGAGGGGCGTACTCACCAGAAAGATGACTAAAACTGGAAAAGTGGCTAAAATGACAATGATGAAATATGATAATAAACCTATTGATTATAAATATTTTGATGATTACAACGAACTTGTAGATATATTACGTTTGCTTGTCGCTTCCAAAACAGCTAGCAACAGTACCGCCCATAACAATGAAATTATTTCAATTATTGAAGAGTTACGTGAAGGTTCAATAATTTTATAAATGTATCAACTCTTAGTTTTTTGTATTAGTATTCATAATGCCTCTGAACAAATTCAATCAGCATTTTCTCTCGAAAACAACCACCACTACTTCTGCTTCTTCAAAAGATATTGTGACAGCAATACAACCACCATCACCATCAACAGATCTTCCATTTTATATTTGTCAACCAGCCAAATTCCATAGCAAATGTATATTAACTATTCGTGGTACTCAAAACCTATCTTCTAGTAAAACTCATTATACTTTGGATAATAATAGTACTATTTATACGATTCCTGTTACAGGTAAAGTTGAAAATATTCAGTGTTTTCCCAAAAAAATACAAATATCCTATCGAAATCAGAACGATTCTTTGCACAAATTATTGAACGATAGCATTCTCAACAAAGGTGATGTTATTCAATTTCCCCTAGGAACCACCACCGCCACAAATAAACTTGCAAATAATTTTTATTTTGAATTTTTAATTCAATGTTCTTTGGAAAAAGATAAATAATACAACGTTGAAAAAAAAAAGATTTATCCACTTATTTTTATTTTTGAAAACGTTTTCTTCCCAAATCTTCTCTTCTTGCAGATTCATAATCTTCTTAAGATCTGACACATAATAAGGATTTTGATTCTTCTCCTCCTTCTCTTCCTCCTCCTCCTCGCAATGATTTGTCTTCTTTTTGTGTTGCCATATTTGAAATGATTCCATTTCAGCCTTCTTATCTGCTTGTTTTTTTTCAAAAGGTTTCACGCACAGGTGAATTCAATACTCCTGAGGGATCGTCTTTGAATCTACTAATCACTTTGATGGGTCTCAACTGCATACACCCCGTACAAAAGCCAATAACCAAAATGGGTCTGCTCAAAAAATGATTGTCTTGTAAATATCGAAGTTTAATAGCTCTACAAATACAACAAATTTGTTTCTGAACTACTGAGTACATACTCATTGTGTGTACTCTACCACACCAATTCAAATATATATGCCACATTTCCCCATTTGATTCACATTTGAATTGTTAACGATTCCATACACACACTCTCTCTCTCTCTCTCTTGAACATTCTTACCAAAGCTTGAATAGATTCAATAAACATTTTTTACAATCCAACGCTTTTTCTTCTGAAGAAGAACAAGAAGCTGTGTTAATCTCACCTTCACAAGCACCCCAATTGAATTATCCCTTTTATGTTTGAGATTCTTTCGATTATCACGTTAAGGCTTTGATCCGTTTGAAAGGCGAGAAAAAAAATAGTTTGAATAAAAAATATTAGGTGTTAGATAATGGAGGTTTAGTCTTTAAATTCCCCATGTCTGCAAAGATAGAAAGCATTCCACAATATGGTGGAGATGAAGCTATTGCCTTTAAATTCCCAATGACTGCTAAGAAAGCACATAATAATGATGATGATGATGGAGAAGTTTTAATAAATAATACATCTTTCAAATTTCGACAATTAACAAACAAATCCATCGCCAAGGGGGATGAAAGGATATTTAAACTGGGAACAACTCCAACGATTTGTATTGAGATATTATTATAGTGTCTTTTAGTTAAAAATGAATAAGGCACAAGTTGTTGAAGAACTTCATAAGCCAGTTAGAATTAATTTCAAAAGGAGACATGTTGTCGTTAAAAATTTGAATGACTTGATACATGCTGATTTGGCTATTATGAATAAATTTGCAAAAGAAAACAAGGGATATAATTATATTATTGTAATCAGTCAGAAGAAAAACTGGAAAAGATATTACCGCTGCCATGAAATCTGTATTATCTCAAATAACAACACCACCAAAAAATTTACAAACTGACATGGAAAAAGAATTTTACAACAAAAATTTTCAAGAGCTGATGCAGGAATAGGGCATAAATCATTATAGTACTTTTTCAAATTAAAAAGCTAGCATGGCTGAAAGAGTAATTAGAACGCTAAAATTATCATTATGGAAACAATTTATCAGGGACCCTATAAATGGCTCAATATTCTTCCTGAAATTGTCAAAAATATAACCACACTAGGCATTCTACAATTCGTGCCATACCCAGTGAAATAAATGATAAAAATGCATAATTTGTAACTTTATTCTGGCATTTGAAAACTGTCGACCCAAAAAAAGGCGATATGCCTCCACAAAATCGTATAAGCCCAATTGAACCACTGAAGTGTTTAAAATCAAACAAGTAAAGTTAACTGACCCACAACATATATTTTAGAAGACAATAGAAAGGAGGAAATTCAGGGAGGATTTCATGCTGAAGAATTACAAAAAGCGAAATACCCCGATATTCATCTGGTGGAGAGAGTTCTACGTCGAAGGGCCAACAAACTATAAGTCAAAAGGTTAGGATTTGATTCATTTGGATAAATAAAAAGGATTTAGTTTGAATATACATGTATTTCAGAAGAAATAATAAAGAATAGTTAACAATATGCGTTTTTTATTTTTTTCATAATCCTTATTTCTATGTCTTTTATGTAAAATATGATTTAAAGTTGGGACTGCTTCCCTAATTCGAAGCTGGAATCGTACACGATCACGAGCTGCTGTTTCCCAAGGTCCTTGTCTCGCAGATTGATAGGCATATTTCCATAAGTAGAGTAAATGAATCTCTACTTTACCAAACGTCACTTTTTTTTTATCCAAAATAGTTATTCTTCTTGAAGGAGTTCTGGATGCTGATATGTTACTTCCAATCCCAGAGTATATACTTCAGGATTGATGTCTTTAATTGTATCATTGTATCAAGAACCTTTAATGATCTGTTGATTATTTCCGTTTTTACACCCAATTGTAGTATATTCATAACCATATCAAATCTCAACGATTTCAATACATCCATTCTATATTGAAGATTAGGTACAAAAATCTAAAATTTTGAGAGAGATTCACAATTTAAACGAATACTAGAATTACCAATGTAAATTCTGATACTATCTGCTTGGCACTGCTTAAATTCCACTGCAAATCTCCCAACGTCTATTGTATCCCCATTTTCGGTTGATACCAGCAAACTGTTAATGGCTTCCCTATTTTTTACCAACTCTGTTCATTCCTTTTCAGCGAATACCAAAGTTTCACCTTCAATGTCGGATATCACAACACAAGGGACATAACCTAGATGCATTGACATACAGACCGACCCATACTGGGATTTATTAGGGTTTAAATAGAACCGACGTTCACCTAAGAATATATCTTGTTTGTCTTTAAATAAATTCATTTTGACTGACAATCTAGATTTTGTTTTCATTGTTTTTATATAGCTAGAAAAAGGTGTGGTTTCCCAAGGTTCAATCAAACATTCACTTCAATGTTCAATGTTGTGTTGTTCATCATTTTATTATATTGTAAAATCATATTAGAATTGAGTTTTCCAATCATGTACAAGCTGTGATTACCACAGCTTCAGTGATTATCTTTGTTTATTCATGTAGTGATTGGCTCATATTGTATATTTTGTTAAACATTCTGGGTGAATAAACATATTTATTAATTATATTTTTTATTGAACTTTACATTCATTACACGTGCAATCAAGGATTAATTCTCGAGTGAAAGGTATACCTTGAATTTTTTATAACTATTTTTAGAAAAATCGTGAAAAATATAATAATTAGTAATACTAAAGTTAAACATGAAATAAAAAACCTTACATGTATTTATTCTTGCATACTGCATTCACTTCTTTTATTCAAATTCAAACTTTGCCATTCATGTTGATCAAATTCAGAATTATCAGGAAATATAATTTTCAATTTATAGTTGAAATGTGTTGAGTTTGTTTCTGGAATCTCGATTTGAAAAACAGGCTAAACTCAATAGTTCCCAAGAAGTTCGGTTACACTTTTCTTTCATATTTTTCATATCGAAGCACACTGCAATATATCGAGCATTTTCGGTACATTTGTATATAAAATTCCGTTTACCATGGCCACCAATATTATAAAATTTGATTCTAATAAAACATTTCTGCTTCAATAAAAAACAAATCTGTGTTTTCTTTCGGATGAACAAAATAATACTAACTATTTCATCAGCGAGAATAGCTTTCTCTATTATATATTATTTTGGAGGGGTGTTAAACAAACCCAAAAAGCAGAATGGTGTAGAACAGACAATTTTCATGCTTGATGTAACGCATACAGGCTAAATTGCCCAAAACAATTATTTCGAAAGCCCAATGTAGTGCTACCTAACTGAAATACTGAAGAACTCCTCCATCTGCCATAACATCAGGAGTTACTTTTTCAATTCAAGTGCTACACACCCGGACCTTTCATTTTCACAATCTCCAGTAAAAGTTGTCTTGTTAGAGTACTCACACGTTGCTGTATCTTCCATAATAAGAGAGTTAGCTTCCTGAGCCCTTTTGGCATCGGAAAATGCTCAATTATAATCCTTGACATCGAGACGAATCCATTGATACCAAAATAATCAAAATTTGGCTGACCGGAAGTGGAACCGGAAGTCGCCATTTTATTGCTGATTTGGAATTTCCTCAAAGTGGATGATCGTAGGCAATGTGTCCAAGTTGGAAACTCCAGATCGTCGTTTGTTGATGTGACCTCAGGTGTTCCACAGAAGTCACACCTGGGCCCGTTGTTATTTCTTATTTTCATTAATGATATTACCACATGCTTTGAAAATTCCAAATTTAGTCTATATGCCGACGATCTCAAGATATATAGACCAGTTACGAGCCTATCTGACTGTCAAAAACTACAGGATGATATCACGAGATTAACTGATTATTGCACCACAAATTACCTTTCGCTAAACGTAGACAAATGTATGAAAATTACATTCTCTAGATCACATGGTGAATTGGACTTCAATTATTGCATTGGAAATCAGAATTTGTCTAATGTTTCAAACATTAAGGATCTGGGGGTATATTAAGATAAAAAACTCTCCTTGGATTTGCACATTGAACATATCGTTAGGAAGGCTTTGCGTAATCTGGGTTTCATAACTACGCAATTTCGATCTCATAAATGTTTAATACTTCTTCACAATTCCCTGGTCCGCTCTCATCTCGAATATGCGTCGTTAATTTGGAATTCCCATTATGTAAAATATATTGAGAGAATTTAGAGGGCGCGCTATTTAGAATTACATGAGCGGGCGCGCCGCGGCATTTACACCGCATTGGGGTTTTTATGTTTCTGGCTCACAAATAACAAAGAAAATATATTTTATGTAGTAGAATAAGACAAATATACCATGATTAATCATTTTATTAAAATATTTTCAAACAAATATAAACTAAAGAAATGAAATAAACAGAAACATAAACTTTCTATAACAGACGTAAACTAACCAAATAAAAACTTTTCGAAAATATTTTCTTTACATTATTCAACCTCCATTTGTTCTTCCTGCTCACATTCTGAACACTTGACAATAATGGTACTGTGTTTCTTACACACATTTTTTTCACATTGTTGACAAACTGATTTTGTTCTGTTATTTTTGTGACATCCACAGATGTAGCAGATGCCTGGCCTTGTTAGTTTCTTAGTTTGTTCTTCGTGTTCTCTGTATTTAGATAAAAATACAAAGACATCTTTAGGGAGTGACTTTATTTGAGCCGTGTCTTTCAAATGGTCTTCCATCAATTGTAAGGCAAGATTTTTTTCAAATACTCTTCTTCTGTCTTTGTTATCAATGTTGTTAAATTAGAAAATGCCTCTTGAATTTATTCCACATATATCTAGATGTCTGAAGAAAATTGCAAGTGGCCATCTTCTTGTAATTCTAGACGTACTATAGGAAGCGCACATTTGGTCGACTGTATCGACACCTCCTTTTGTAGCATCGTAGTCTAAATTTACGAGTGACTTTCGGGTTTCGTCATCTACATCAGAGGAGCTGTGCATCGTTGAGAGTGAAATAACTGCTTTATTTTTTTTGGGAACAGTTGAAACAAGACAAACATCGTCTTGAAATCCAAACTCAGTTGATTTTAGCTCTCTATTTTTATTCGGCTGGAATTTTAAAGGTATTTCTTTCTCACTTTTTTTAATGTTCCAAGCAAGGTGAGTCCTTTTGTCAACAAATATATTGCAAGTGGATAACTTGTGTAATAGTTGTCTGTAGTAACGTTTCTATTTGATTTTTCTATTGGTACAACCAGTCTCTTCACAATATCTTCGGCTTTGTTTGATTTCAGATACGGTCCGGGTACTTGCTTTCCACAATAAATTTCTGAATTGAAAGTGTAGAAGGTCTTGGCGTCACAAAGAGCATAAATCTTAATGCCATACCTCGCAGGTTTGTTTGGAATATATTGTACGAATGAACAGCGATCTCTGAATGCATGCAGCATCAATTGTAACAAATTCACTTACTTTGAAATGGGCCATACAGTTGTTGACGAAATTATCATGAAAATTTCGGATAGGGGCTAATTTGTCATTCTGTTTTCTTCCTTCTCGCGAATGCAGATTATCGAATTGTAAAGCAAGTAAAAATTTGAAACGCTTGTAGCTGAAGAGAGCTCTCAAAAGAATCATTGCAGTACCATTTTGATTCCACAGCTCCAAGCAGTTGGTATGACTTCCTTTTTCAGTCCCAATCAGGGTTATTATATATATAATACGAAGAGTAACAAGGATGAACATTCAAGATGAACAAGGATGAATACAATAAAAACCTAAATAATTAGTATATGTTGGCAGCAGTGGCACACTTTCCTCACCTCACGTCTGGTCACCCGAACTCTCCTAAAGCTGTTTTATGCCGTAACCCTGTCAGTATATATATATATATATATATATATATAAATATATGTATATAAATATATATATATATGTATATATATATATATAATATATATATATATATATATATATATATATATATATATATATATATATATATATAGTAACCCTGGTCCCAATCAATTATTATGCACTATTAGATCTCCAATTTAATTTTATTTCTTGTTCTCTTATATTTGTTTCATTTTTATTTGTTACTATGTTGTCAATCATTTGGTCCGTTAATAAACAATCTAAATGCGCCAATTTCTCTATGTGTATTCTTAACACTTGCTTTTGGACCAGGTAATATTTTTATGATATTCTTTGCTTTTGATTTTCCATGTGAAATAGGTTTGCTTATCCAAAGTGTTTCATTATCGCGTCCTATAAAAAAAACGGTAGTCATCTTCAAGTTGACTTTGTTCGTCATCGTCGAGACCTCATCGATTTCTTCTGCTGACTGCTCAGAATCGCTGCTGTATAAGTTTTGAGTAATCTCCTCTTCTGTGTCTATGTCGCTAACATTTTCGTCACTATAAAATTTATATATAGGTTCTTCCCTCAGCACATTCTCCCTTTCGTCGGCTAATTCCCTAATAACGTCTTCTAACGCATTCTCCAACTCTTCTTGTGTTAATCCTTTACGTGACCTAAAATTTAATAAAATTGTGTTATTTAATTTACATGTTATACCAAAAAGTACACGCACACATAGATGTAAATGGCACATTACACAATATTACCAAAAAAATGCAATACTCAATACAACTTACATGACTGGGCGCGCTGCGGCAAACACATCGCAATATCGACCTACTTCAAATCTAAGTCACAGTTTATAGCTAAAGAATCAGTTCGCTCACTTGTCGTCGGCACTTTGATCTTTATGTTCCCGTTTGTACACTGCTAAATGAAAAGGCATATTACTGTGTTACTAATACGTACATTTTTCGAAGACCTGATAATATATGCGACAGCCGCGTACAGTCTTCTGCGCATCCTGCATTGTTTCCCTGGAGTGGATGTTGTTATATTTACTGATGAATAATCGTGAATAATTGGGAAATAACGGATCTATATTTGACTTTATGAAACTTATATCATGACATTACAGACACTTGTCATTAACAACAAAATCTCAACTGATATATACAGGGTCATATAAATAATGACTCCTGATATGATAAAAACTGAGTTCTCAGTTCATTCCAACAATTTAGAAGAACAACTTCAACACTTTCCCTTGTTGAATGAAGCTAAGACTATGAATTAAGAATCACATCAATCCTATTTGATTGCGTGGTCTTGGTAAACTCTTTGTCATCATGTCGGCGATCTGTTCTTCTGTTGGTATTTGTTGAACACCCAATTTTCCTTCTGAAATCTTCTCTCGTATGAAGAAATATTTGATTGAAATATGTTTGGTTCTGCGGTGAAATTCGGGATTTTGAGCTAACCTCACTGCTGCAGAATTATCCACCTGTAGAATTGGAACATGTTTCAATCCGATAATTCCTTCAAAAAGTCTGCTCAACCAAATTATTTCTTTGGTTGCTTCATTTGCTGCTACAATCTCAGCCTCAGTTGTAGATGTCGCTACCATCGCTTGCCGTTGACTAAGCCATGAAATTGCACCACCTGCATGAATCATAACCACTCCTGAAGTTGATCGGCCCGTTTTTGTGCATTCACCAAAATCTGCATCGCTATAGCATTCGAGAGTGCCTCTTTTAAAATTGGGACGATAGATTATTCCCAAGTCAAGAGTGCCAGCTATATATCGGAAAACTCTTTTTACTTTGGCAACGTCCTCTGCAGTTGGGTTTTCCAGCGATCTTGATAAGAACCCTATACTGTAGGCTAGATCTGGTCTTGTACCAAGCATCAGGTACATTAGAGCACCGACTGCCTGCCTATAAGGAAAGTTAGACACTTTTTCACGTTCTTTCCCTGTTTCCAAAATTTCTCTTTCTTTCAACATCGGTGTAGAAATCGGTTTGCAGTCAGAAAAATTAAATCTTTCGAGAATCTTCCTGGCATGTGTATTTTGACTGATTTTTATACTTCCATCCTCCCTCTGATCAATTTCCAGTCCTAAATAATACACAGCAGACTTCCAAGTGATTCTGAATTCCGATTCAAGTTCTCTCATGAAATCTTCCAAATCATGCTTTTCATTCGCTACTGTCAATCCATCATCGACATAGAGAACTATAATGGGCCTTTTACCATTTCTTTCCCGAGTATACAAACATGGATCAGCTTCACTGACTGTGAACCCTAGGTTTGACAAAAAGTTATCAAATCGCTTATACCAACACCTTGGTGCCTGCTTCAAACCATAGAGACTCCTATTCAGCATACACACCCTATCTGTACCATCTTTGAATCCATCTGGTTGATTCATGTAGATAGTTTCTTCAAGCTCTCCATACAGAAATGCTGTAGATACATCAAACTGTGCAAGATGCATTCTTTCGCTTGCTGCAATGCTCAGGATGGAACGGATGGTACCCAGTTTTGCTACAGGACTGAATGTTTGACTGTAATCAATACCTTGACGTTGATTAAATCCTTTCACAACTAATCTGGCCTTGTATTTATCAATACTTCCATCTGAATTAGTTTCAATTCGAAAAACCCATCTACAGGGTAAAGCTTTAACTCCCTCTGGCAAAGTTGTAAATTCCCAAGTGTTGTTTTCCTTCAATGAAGTTATTTCTCTTTCCATAGCCTCTTTCCACCTGTCACTTTCTTTACTTTGGAGTACTTCTTCAATGGTCTCAGGATTTGATATATTGTCCAAATCTTCTACAGACATAATGTAATCTTTCAAGCGAGTGGGTTTCATGAGCGAAGATCTTTCTCTGAGCCTTTGTGTTGATGTTTCTTGGAAATATCTATCATTCTCCTCCTCTGGGGAACTCTCCTCTTCTATTTCATTTTCCTGTTCTTCGTCATCTTTTTCTTCATCTTCACAGTCTCGTAGTGGCAACTTGACTTCGTCATAACATTCTCCTGTTTTCTCTTGAAATTTCACATCTCTGGATAGAATTACTTTGTGACTTTCTTTCACCCATATTCTATATCTTTCATCTCCATCATATCCTATAAGATACCCCTTTATCGCCTTTCTATCCATTTTTCTTCGTTTTTGGATTGCAACATGGGTGTAACAAACAGAACCGATGATTCGAAGATGTTTGATCCTAGGTTTCTTGCCCAACCACAACTCGTATGGGCTGACACCTTCGACAGATGATTTCGCAGTTCTGTTCAGAATATAGATTGCAGTGTTCACCAACTCAGCCCATATTCCTTCTGGAAATGCTATTTCTGGATTTGAATACTTGAAAGTCCTAGCCATTTCAATGATTGTGCGGTTTTCTCTCTCGCTACAACCATTCTGCTCTGGCGTATAGGGAGCCGTTAGCCTTTGAGAGATCCCGTCCTTGTTGTCAAATTCCCCACCATTGTCACTCAAGAACTCTTTTATGGTATGACCTGATGTCTTCGTATGTGCAACCATATGTTCGAGAGCACTTTTTACATCAGACTTCTCCTTAATGAGATAGCCATAACGGAATTTCGTGTAATTATCTTTGAACACAACTAAGTATCGCTTCTTCTGGAAGGACTCGTCGAATGGCCCACATACATCTGATGAAATTAGTTCACCTGGTCTTGTTGCTGCCATTCTTGTACCAAATGGTTGTCGATGTGATTTCCCATATAACAGGGTTCACAAAGGTCTTCATCTAGTTTAACATTTATACCTAGCTTATTCTCAAGCATCTTTTTGACATGACGCTTGTCTTGATGCCCCCATCTTTCATGATACAGCTGTAATAATGAACGATTCGCTACTACTGTATTTACTTCGGCTCTTATTTCTGGTACGATTGACTTGATGGCTACTTTATACAGGGTTCCACCTACTTCGCGACTTCCATGAATTACTTTTTCATCACCAATCTCGAACCAGCATTCTGTAGGTGACGATCTGAACTCGCTTATTGGATTTCTGTCGTGGGCGGCCAAAACAGAGAACAGATTTTTTGAAATATCTGGAACGTACCAAACGTCGTTCAACGTCATCTCCTGACATTTGTCTCCTATTGTAGATATTACATTTATGGTACCTTTTCCAATTGCATCAAGACTCTCCTTTCCAGCAGCTTTTATGGTACATGGGTGTTCAAATTGTTCAAATTTAACGAACACATTTGAACAATTTGTTACATGCCTTGTTGCCCCATTGTCTATCCACCATTCTGTGGAATCAGTCCCGACCGCTGAACTGACTTCATTGGTAATGGACATGAGTGCCACAGTAGTGGCCGCAGCTACTTCGGATTTACCCTTCGCTTGCTCATTTTTAGCTGGTTTTCCATCTGCTACCCACTTCTTGCAGTGTTTTACCCAATGTCCCTTTTCTTTGCAGTAGTTACATATATCAGTATTTCTATTGAGTTTCTTTTTGTTGATCGAAATACTACTTCTTGCAATCAAAGCCTCTTTAACAAAATTTCCGTTGCATTCACTTCTTGTGAAATTTCTGTCATATATGCACAACTGAGATATCAGTTCTTCAAAACTTTTATCATCTTCTTTCGCTAACATCATCCAACTAGTTTTGAATGTTTCGAAAGATTTTGGCAAAATGTGAAGAGTTTTACAAATTAGCATCAAATCTGGTAGTTCTGGTAAATTTTTAGATTTGAGTCCGTTATTAAGTTCATTCCACAAACTCCTTAACTTTGCTATATGAGTAGAAACATCTTCACCTGGTGTCCAAACAAACGCGAAAAACTCTGTACATATTTTGAAAAGCTGATCTCTTGATGTCGCTTCAAACTGCTGTTTCAATGCTTCCCAAGATTCATGTGCTGTTTCTTTGTCCATGATCTTCTGATAAACTGAATCAGTAACTGAAGAAGATATCATTGATTTGGCATAACTATTAGCTTTGCGGTACAAGTCGGATTTCTCTTTGTGTTCTTTAGTCTGAGCTTCCGTTGCGTTCTGCTCTAATGGTGTAGCCTTCTGTAGCTTTCCATCGATAACATCTAAAGCTCCTTCGTGATAATCAAGCAGATCTCTGATTTTTCTCTTCCACATAGGCCAGTCTGACTCACCGGTCAATGGTTTGATGTGCTTCGCTAAATCCATTCTGATATGGCTATTCGACGACACAACTGATTCAACTATTATTCACAATACAACTAGAAGCTACCTGGACCCATAACCTGTTATATTTACTGATGAATAATCGTGAATAATTGGGAAATAACGGATCTATATTTGACTTTATGAAACTTATATCATGACATTACAGACACTTGTCATTAACAACAAAATCTCAACTGATATATATAGGGTCATATAAATAATTACTCCTGATATGATAAAAACTGAGTTCTTAGTTCATTCCAACAATTTAGAAGAACAACTTCAACAGATGTTACCTTGGAACATGCATTTGGGCCAAGTGGGCGGACTGATTCTACAGCTATAAACTGTGTCTAAGTGCTGTACGACTGAGCGAAAAAGATACGGTGCCAAAACTGTAGGTGGGCGGAGCCAATAACATAAACAAGGAATACCTATACGCACAATATTACAGAGCCGACCAAATCTTAGTTATAACAAAAAAAGAAAAATTTGCGGCTTTTTGCCGCTGGCGCGTCCTCCTCCATGAATTATTTGAATTTCCGATTCAACAGATTGTATCATCAAAATTCGTATGACAATAATATTGTGAAGTATGGTATGTCTAAACTCTCCTCTAGAAGGACTGTTAGTTTCATAATTTTTTTGCACAAACTGGTATCTGGTTTCATTGACTGCTCAGATATATTGAGTAAATTACAGTTCAATGTTGGAAGACGTTGCTTACGATCACCAAATATTTTCTACCCTCAGAAATATAGAACAAATTCGTCGGAGAACTCACCTATAATTCCTTTGCAGAGGTTATATGATTAATTTTTTTGTCATGATATAGGTATTCCATTGTTCACTCCTAGTAGCTAGACATGCTGCTTATTCTATTTTTTGGTGACATGTATTACATGAAGGATGGTTCAAAGTTCATCCATTGTTTTATTTCTGTTTTCTAATCAAGTAGAATTATATTGAACTCAATGATTGTATAGCAAAGTCAGAATGGTGTATCTATTTTAGCAATAATGATTGTTTTCAGGTCACATATACCTAATTTAATTATTTTTAAATAGTGATTGTACCAAAATTACATGATCTGTGTTTAATGTATTGTGTGGTTTTCTGTAACTTGGTTGTTAACTCAACCTGTTAAAAACCCGAATAATAAATGAATAAATAAAAGAACATCACTGAAAAGGATCCAAAATATTTTTTTTCGTACTGTTGCCTACAAAATGGGGAACACGCATGTGCCACTTTTCTAGAATATTTTGATTTGCACATGAAGATTACTACCTAGAAACCTCAGCAACGAATTCGGAAATTGAAAAATGGTCCATGTTTTTAATAATTTGAAATTCACATCAACAAACGTACTCCTAGCGCCTCTGATGGACGTTTTCATCGTTACTTCACACAGTTCAAACTTTTACCGCTAGTTGCTTCGAAGTGTCAACTATAATTTAATCTATCTTCGTTTATATGTTGTACTAATATCTTTATTATAATAGTATTTTCAATTGTTATTAAAACATCACATTGAAAGTGAGTTGAATTCATGTCTGGGTTGTAAGAAATGGTATCGTCTATGGATATTCCTAAAACAATCACAAGTGGCGCTAGTGTTTGCGAGAAGTTACTCAAGTGAAGGTAGAAGGGGAGTACCTCAAAAGTTGCCAACTTCAAAAAAACCTTCAAAAACCTTCTGCCTCTCCAATAAGTGTGTTTAGTGGATACGTCACGACCGCATTTTTTTGTTGTGTTTGTTAGTCTTTGGATGCAAATAAACCGTAACGCGTATTTGTTAACACGCACTTTATCCAAACATTGTATTTAAAGAATTCTCGAGATACTTCAGCACTCATAGCAATATACTTATACAATATTATAGGATTATAATACGCTTTGTTGACATTCAAAGACTGATTTACACCAATAAAAATGGTCGCGTGACGACACACTAAACGCGCGTATTGTAATAATTTCATCATGGTTATGTAGAGAATCATAAACTGAATATGCTGGATCATTTTTTTTAGTCCCGAAGTGTTTATATTTTCTAGTTATATTGATAGGGAATGTTGTCTCTATATATCGAGTGTTGATGCGTGTCCCAATCTGATTCGTGCTTTCGTGCATTATCGACTGTCATCTGTCAATATTTTTTCCAGAATATTGTTTGTGCTACCAGCTGTTCGCATATTTAGGCCCGGTTGTTCAATCGAGGATGACCAAGTGATTTGGCTTAAACCAGGATTACTAATTTTGTTCAATACGGGTTTATGAGATAAACCTAGTTTAACCATGGTTGTTAATCTCATGAATTCGGGGGTTTAGGAGATAATTTTCCGATTCTAACCTATTTGATTGTTTGACATTTCAATAGACATTGACTATTCTGAAAATTATTATTGTGTTGAATATTTTTGTTTTATACCCGACTGCAAAGATGTTCGTAGATATAACAGACGATTTTTTTTGAAATTTTTTATATTATTGCCCCGAGAAGAAAGATACCCATATTTAGACAACGTACCGTAATTTCGGGTGACTTTAACCCAGCTGGGTGACTGGCTCATTTTCAGAAATAGACATTATTAATTATAAAAAATGTAAGTTTGTTTTTTTATAGAATTGATTTTTCGTGATTCTATATATACCTGCAACACTGTATTCCATTCAGGAGTTATTTGCAACCAAATTCAACTTGCATAAAATTTGTCTGCAATTAGCAATATGTTTTTTTACTCATTTAGGTATGATGATTAAAAATGAAATCACGTTTTTATGGGCAAACTTATTTTGCTTATTTTATTCGTCGGATTACTTTTAAATCACCCAAAATTTAAGCCATGGGTCAGCCAGCCCTCAATATGCGGGTGACTTAGCACACCATGTTGTTTTATATATCCACAAAGTCTTAATCACAATTTGAAATAGCTAATTTGAAAGAGTGGTCAAAGATCAATATTTTGGTATATAATAATATCAATTTATTTTTACAAATTAATCGTAGACATTCTTTGAATTCAAGTAAGCCATGGTCATCCGAAATTACGGTACCTAGAAACCATTTGGAATGGACAGAAAAATAATTTTTGAATAGATTTCGCTTGCCTAAAGAAATCGTCCGCAACTGAAAGAAATACAAAAAATCACCCCTCACTACAAAGGCAAAATCGTAACAAAAAATAAACTTCCAAATATAAATCAAATCTTGATTTTTCATACCAAAAACGTTTGACATAAAAAACTAAAATTAAATCATCACAAATGCAAAATGAAAAACATGATCTGTTCTCAGGAATCTCAAGCAAAAGTTGATTTATTGATGGTTGATGAGTTATGTTTCAAAGATAATGTTTGTTTATATATCTCAATCATATGGGTTTTCTCTAGATTCTACTCCTCCCTTTGTAGTTCCATGGAAAGTTGGTGTTTTTCTTTCATGTGTATTAATTTCAACTTGTGTTCTTCGAATGATCGTTTTGTAAATCTACAAAATCTTGTTTTAGACAGACCCAAGTAGAAATTTTGTCTTTATTTTAAGATGCTATTCCTTTTTTGGGACCTGCATGGTATTGTATTCATTACTTATTATAGATAGCCAAACTTCAATTTTAGGATTAGCCCGGTTGTTCAATCGAGGATGACCAAGGATTTGGCTTAAACCAGGATTCAATTGTTAATTTGTTCAATAGGGTTTATGAGATAAACCTAGTTTAACATGGTTTAATCTCAAAATTCGGGTTTAGGAGATAATTTCCGATTCTAACCTATTTGATTGTTGACATTTCAATACATTGACTATCTGAAAATTATTATGTGTGAATATTTTGTTTTATACGACTAAAGATGTTCGTAGATATAACAACATTTGAAGTTTAATATATTTGACTAGAAAGAAAAACGTATTTAGACAATGTACCTATTGAATTAATATTTAACCCAGCTGTGACTTGGCTATTTTCATGAAATACATTATTAATTATAAAAGTACCAAATTCTGGTACTTAGATTACTTTTCGAATTGATATAAAATCCTTTGAAATGTATTCCTTTAGAGTATTGCAACCGAATTAACTTGAATAAAATTTATGCAACTACAATATGTTTTTAACATATGAATAAAAAATAAATAAATTTTTATGGCAAATTATTTTCTTATTTTAACGTTTGGATTACTTAAACACCTAAAATTTAATCATAGTCAAAGCCAACTCAATATGCGGTACTTTGAACCATAATGTTGATTTATATGTTATGAGTTATTTTCAAAGATTGATATTTAAGTGTATATCTCAATCATATGGGTTTTCTCTAGATTCTACTCCTCCCTTTGTAGTTCCAAGGAAAGTTGGTGTTTTTCTTTCATGTGTATTAATTTCAACTAGTGTTCTTCGAATGATCGTTTTTGTAAATCTACAAAATCTGCTTTGAACAGAGCCCAAGTAGAAATTTTGTCTTTTATTGTTAAGATGCTATTCCTGTTTTTTGGGACCTCCGCAGATGGTATTGTATTAATTACTTATTATAGCTCAAACTTCAATTTTTGCGAATTAACTGGGTCCGTTTTTTACATTCTACAATATATTGGAATTTTTTTACGAGTGGAATTATGAGTAATTTTTCTCTTAAGAGACGCCTAACAATTTATACAATACACTTGGCTGTTTTCGATCAATTTTTCTGTATACTTTTGACAAAACTACGAATTCTTAGGTTAAGTTTGATTCAATGTTGATGTTTCTGAACGGTCCGAATGAAGGTACAAGCGGAAAAATGTGTTGCCAACATATGAAAACAATGAGTTAAGGAATCCAGGATTAGTTTTTGATTGAAAAATGCATAATGTTCTAATCCATAGTTAATTAATAATCCGAGTTTAGATAATCAACGGTTTAAACTCGCATAGAACAACCTGGCCTTAGTAACTGCGTCCGTTTTTTACATTCTACAATATCTTGGAATTTTTTTACGAGTGAAATTATGAGTAATTTTTTTCTTAAGAGACGCCTAACAATTTATACAATACACTTGGCTGTTTTCGATCAATTTTTCTGTATACTTTTGACAAAACTACGAATTCGTAGGTTAAGTTTGATTCAATGTTGATGTTTCTGAACGGTCCGAATGAAGGTACAAGCGGAAAAATGTGTTGCCAACATATGAAAACAATGAGTTGGGAATCCAGGATTAGTTTTTCATTGAAAAATGCATAACGTTCTAATCCATAGTTAATTAATAATCCGAGTTTTGATAATCAACGGTTTAAACTCGCATTGAACAACCGGGCCTTAGACATAAAATCTCTATGAATGACACATTTGATACTAGAAATTTATAAGCACTTCATGACCAAAAGTAATTGAATTGGTATATCAAATTGGCGATTTTCTATAAAACCAAAGTCAAACAATTGCCATTGGAGAGGCAGAACTTTCGGAGGTTTTTTTAAGTTGGCAACTTGTTCGGCACTCTCCTATTGAGGAGCACCTTTAAATTTGAAAATTTCGAAAAAACATTGGGATTTGAGAAATTATTTTCACAAAATATAATATTGGAGGACGACTGAACTGAGGCAAAGAAAAATTAAAATAAAATCATGCTAGTTACCCATTGTCTTTCGAATGGACCATCGTCATAACTACACTGATATTCGTTCCATACTACACCTTACCACACTGGAAAACAGGCGGACTCAAGCAGATCTAATATTTCTATTCAAATTACTGTCAGGCCAATTAAATTGCCCAGAACTTATCTCCTCTGTAAATCTGAGAGCCAAACAAAGAGTAACAAGTGATAATAAAAAATAAAACTGTTTTTTGTGGAGAATTCATATCTTACTAATTATAGATTTAATAGCCCAATGTCACAGTTTATAGCTAAAGAAGCAGTCAGCTCACTTGGCCCAAATGCATGTTCCAAGGTAACATCCACTCCAGGGAAAGAATTCAGGATGCGCAGAAGACTGTACGCGATTATCGCTCTTCGAAGTATCAAAAAAATGTCAGTATTAGTAACCAGTAACACGCGGTATGCGCGAGGGATAAAAATCAGAGTTGCGCAGTGTACAAACGGGAACCTAAAGATCAAAGTGCCGACGCCAAGTGAGTGAACTGATTCTTTAGCTATAAACTGTGCCAATGTTAAGAATATTAAGGGAAGCTAATGCTTCAGAACTTGATTTTTCACTAACTCGGAGGCTTTCAAGAGTTGTGCAATTAATTATGTATTTTCTCTTTAGATTTTTGTATGTATTTTTTCTCTTCTTTTTTAGTTTCAAGTATTTTAAGTACTTTCAATATTTTAATTTGTACAACTTCCCGTTATACCAAATAAATAAATAAATAAAAGACATTTTACAATTTTGTTTATTTCACACATGCGCAATAACTTTTTGTTGCATTTAGGACAAGGAAAGACATATATGTTTTATTTTGTTCACTTTTATAATTGCGTTTTATGGTTTATGGCTTGGTTCGTGACCAGTCAGGTGCTAAAATTTTAACAAACTAACAAATCTGAAGAAAATATCATATATCAGGCTTGTTCGTTTTTATTCTTCCATCCGCTTTTATACCATTTGACATTTGTAAAGGGAAAAAGACTCATACTTTATATGGGTTGAAGAAAGATAAACTGTTGTCAATTAGTTGATAAATTAACAAACCAACGTACCTAATGTTGTCATTTTGTTAAATAACCATGCTTCTACGAAATTGCGTTTTATGTATACAAGTGAATTGGTTTCTTATATGTTGAATGTTTTTCGAAATAATTGATTGAAATGGCACAGTTGAATGTTAATGGTGATGAAAAAGAAATACTACAAAAAGACACTATTACCGACAAGGATTTACCTTTGAGTTTTGTTCAAGTTAGGCATTTTGAACCCCTTATTGGCATTGAATGCATAACCCAAATGTGGAGAATGAAAGAGAGGGTGAGTTATTTGCTCGAGTTGATTAGAATAGAAGACCTCGATTTGAAGTCATTGTCAACTTTTTCTTTGTTTACAGATGAAAACAGTTAGTGTTGCTTTAGTGTTATGCCTAAATGTTGGAGTTGACCCACCAGATGTTATCAAAACTCAACCATGTGCAAAACTTGAATGCTGGACAGGTGAGCTTCTCAAGAAATGTAGTGAGAGTAACTGGAGAAAGAGCCAGCACCAATATTGTAGTATGAGAAAGGCACAATACATCTAAAATATTGTGAAACTTATATATTCTTTGAAGGATACAAACACAGTGAATATTAATTTTTTTATTTTATTTATTTATTAAATGGGAGAACCCCTCTTTACAATTTATAGACAAAACATTATGGGACAATATATAGAAAACAGTAAGATATATCAGGATATCAAGAAGTAGCTACTCTAAGATATTTTTAAAAGTAAATAAGTTAATGCCAGTTATACATACACCCTTCGCATTAACTAGATTCGGTATTTGAGTGTACGGAATGTATGGAGTGTAAGTGCATGTACTTGCATGTATAAACGCGAAAATGCGTGGCGATTGGAGTCCAATTTTTCGACTAGAAATTATAAGTTTACCTTCTTTTAAAATATTTTAAATAAACATTTTTTCTCAACCATCCCATTATGAAATATAAAATTAATTTTGTACCAGAATAAATATAATTTTCGAATATATAATCCCATTATGAACTATACAATATTTTTTTTATCGATAATATAGAAAATATACATTATAAATTAATTTTTATTCAAAATATTTCAATCGATTTTTTCAATGTCAACCCCATTATGAACTATAAAATAAATTTTTACCCAAAAAAATTTTACAAAATAAGAAATAATTGTTCATCAAAATAAAAACGTTTGCTAAATAATGGTTTGTTCCATAATGTAAACAAACTCGCACATAACCGAACTTTCGCCACTTACCTCAAAACTCATAAAATAAAATATCCACCATCCACCGCTGCTATTTCACGGTAACGATTTTTTTACAAGGCACTGTCTATTTGCACAACGTGTCTCTCGTGTACTTGCGTATACTCATGTTCGGGAATACTCAAGTACACTCGAACAACTCTTAATAAATCATATTTCTCGTTATTGTAAAAATCTAATTATCGATCAAGAACACGGTTTTATAGGAGGCAGGTCAACTGTAACTAACTTTTAAAATACCAGATATATTCAATGCGCTAGAAAAACATAGTCAAATTGACTCAGTTTACACTGATTCCAGTAAAGCTTTTGATAAAGTGAACCACAACTTATTGATCAGCAAGTTGTCTGCTACTGGCTTCCGATCATGATTGACAAACTGCTTGCATAGCGATCTTAAAAATCGACATCAACTAGTTTAAATCAAAATTTTGTTTCTAATTCTGTCCTTGTAACATCAGGTGTTCCACAGGGATCATATTTGGGTCCCCTGTTGCTTAACATTTTTATCAATGACATAGAAACTATTTTTTTAAATTGTAAATTCCTTTTTTAGCTGATGATTTAAAATTATAAACAGACATCTCTAACCCAATAGATTGCACACAATTACAAGAAGATCTTTATTACTTACTAAAATGGTCTGAATCTAACGGAATGTTGTTAAATCCTGATAAATGCCAATGAATTGGGTGTATTTTGTACCCCAAATTGTGCCGAAAATGAGTGATTCAGTGTTTTTAGTTTATGCTGATTAAAAGAAGGAGGCATTTTGAGTGATTTTTACGTGAGAAAATTGGAAACAAGATTCCTGTAACATTCAAACACAAAGTGAGGTTGGTGAATAAAACTGAAGGGATGAAATCTATCGAAACATCTATATGATATATGGTAAATGTAAGCCTATCCTACTCTTGCTCCCTGAAAATATCCGTTTGACTTTTCTTGCATGTTTTTGCCTACTAAACACGAATCCAGAAGAAAAATGCGGTACTCTCATACCCTTCCTGAGTTATAGCCCCTTTTAGTTCTGAATTGCATGATTTTCAAGCAACGTTTTCTCACGCAAAAATCACTCACAATGCATCCTACAAACACCAAATCACTCATTTTCGGCACAATTTGGCAAAAAATATAGCTGATTCTGATAAAAAAAATCCTTGTTCAACAGTTACAAACAACCTTACCTCTCACATCTGACAGGCAAACTTTAGTAAATGTCACATAACAAATTGAATGACCGCCAACTTTTCCATTTCAAACTTGATAACAATTTATTACGCCTTTACATGAAGAGGAAATTGAGTTTATTCCACTAGATATCGGTGATTGATTTTTTTGTCGTTAGGCTGGAAATGGTTTTACTTTAAGATGTACGAGATATTGTCAACTTCCAATCCATTATGTTGAAACATAATTGAAATAAAAAAAATCAGAAAATAAACGTTTTGGGCTAAAAATCGTGGGTGCTAGAAGTGGTCCATACAATGAAGGGCTTAAAAGATCTACATTTTACAGATCCCAAAAATAAGGAACTGTATACTTAAAAATGGACAAATAATATGTAACTTTTCATAGACAACTTGGAAGTATTTTATTGAAAAATAATTTTTTAATCCGAAAAAAAAAGTGAATGATCGAGTAGTAGAAGCATTGTCTGAAGATATATAGTCAGTCAATCTCTATGGAAAAAGTATTGGATACAATTCGCCATCGCCCTCTATTACACTTCCAAAGAAACTGTTCAAATTGTATTCGTAAAGTGGCGTCACTACCGGATGGCAAACAAAACTGAACTTCTGTTTCATTTTGGAAAAGAGAATCAGTAACAAAATGTAACTCTTGCTAATAATAAAATAATGAAAAGTTGCTTTCCCCAGAATCTCATATTTGACATGTGACATGTATTTGTCGTATAATAAATAATTTGTATTCATGGGAGAATGGAACAATTATTATCAGATGCAAATCTTCTAACTTAAATGAAAAATATATATGATTGAGAAAAAATGTGCCTTTCAGTTGAGATATGTTTTAATTTCTATTAGTGATGAGGTTAAGTGGTTTTGAAAGGTCAATAGCCTTCTATTCCAACCTTTGTTTTCTTGCCTGGTTACAGAATATGAATTACTCGATAAAATAAAAAATATCAAGAACAAAAGCAGCACACAAGAATCGAAATACCTATCCACCACATATTGAAAAATTGTACACATGTCGGTGTTTTGATCTTCCTGGTCGAAGGACCCTGCTCAAACTTAAGGAAAAGAGATATATGTGAGAATTGCCTGAATTGTTTAAAGGAAGTCTTCCTGATTAAAAGTTACCATTACGCTAAAGTCCAATAACCAACCAGTGTGAAAACAGAAACGGTCGTCGTGCCAGAAACTAAATATTAGTATATGCGCAAGGGTGTCATATGTTATTCCAAATCTTCCGACATGAAATAGCAATTGGAATTTTCTACAGTATTATGATGGTGATGATGATGAATGAAAGTTTACACACAAATATGATAATGGTGCTTCTAATAAATCATAAGATCATATTTATCAGTGGCTGTGACAATAACATACAACATGGGATAAAAAGGGCGTATCTGGAAATTTCTTTTTCACAGTATATTCAGAACGAGCTGAGAAAGCATACCTACCCCATTTCGGATTTTGTATCTCAATACTCACCCTGGAAACTACCCCTGTATTCAAAAAAATCTCCAGAACAGAGTTAATTCATCGTTTCTGGAAATTTCTTTTTCACTGTATATTCAGAACGAGCTGAGAAAGCATACCTACCTCATTTCGGATTTTGTATCTCAATACTCACCCTGGAAACTACCCCTGTATTCAAAAAAATCTCCAGAACAGAGTTAATTCATCGTTTCTGGAAATTTCTTTTTTACAGTATATTCAGAACGAGCTGAGAAAGCATACCTACCCCATTTCGGATTTTGTATCTCAATATTCACCCTGGAAACTACCCCTGTATTCAAAAAAATCTCCAGAACAGAGTTAATTCATCGTTTCTGGAAATTTCTTTTTCACAGTATATTCAGAACGAGCTGAGAAAGCATACCTACCCCATTTCGGATTTTGTATCTCAATACTCACCCTGGAAACTACCCCTGTATTCAAAAAAATCTCCAGAACAGAGTTAATTCATCGTTTCTGGAAATTTCTTTTTCACAGTATATTCAGAACGAGCTGAGAAAGCATACCTACCCCATTTCGGATTTTGTATCTCAATACCTCACCCTGGAAACTACCCCCGTATTCAAAAAAATATCCAGAACAGAGTTAATTCATCGTTTCTGGAAATTTATTTTTCACAGTATATTCAGAACGAGTAAATACTATCATTTCTTTTGAATAATATAACACACGTTTAAAAAAAAATTTTATCTTGTTTTGAATATAGAGTGAAAAAGAAATTTACAGAAACGATGAATTAACTCTGTTCTGGAGATCTTTTTTTAAATACTGGTGTAGTTTCCAGGGTGAGTATTAAGATACAAAATCTGAAATGGGGTAGGCATGCTTTCTCAGCTCGTTCTGAATATACGGTGAAAAATAAATTTCCAGATACGCCCTTTTTATCCCATCTTGTATGTTATTGTCACAGCCACTGATAAATATGATCTTATGATTTATCAGAAGCACCATTATCATATGTTTATCATATTTGTGTGTAAACTTTCATTCATCATCATCACCATCATAGTAGTATAAAATTCCAATTGCTATTTCATTTCGGAAGATTTTGAAGGAATAACATATGACACCCTTGCGCATATACTAATATTTCGTTCCTGGCGCGACGACCGTTTCTGCTTTCACACTGGTGAGAAAGCATGCCTACCCCATTTCAGATTTTCTATCTCAATACTCACCCTGGAAACTACCCCATTCAAAAAAATCTCCAGAACAGAGTTAATTCATCGTTTCTGGAATGTTTTTTTCACTCTATATTCAATACGTACTGAGAAAGCATACCTACCCCATTTCGGATTGTGTATCTCAATACTCACCCTGGAAACTACCCCCGGTATTCAAAAAAATCTCTAGAACAGAGTTAATTCATCGTTTCTGGAAATTTATTTTTCACTCTATATTCAAAACGAGCTGAGAAAGTATGCCTACCCCATTTCAGATTTTGTAACTCAATACTCCTGGAATATAGAGTGAAAAAGGAATTTCCAGAAACGATGAATTAACTCTGTTCTGGAGATTATTTTGAATACAGGGGTAGTTTTCAGGGTGAGTATTGAGATACAAAATCTGAAATCTGTTCTGGAGATTTATTTTTAATACAGGGGTAGTTTCCAGGGTGAGAATTGAGATAAAAAATCTGAAATGGGGTAGGCATGCTTTTTCAGCTCGTCTTGAATATAGAGTGAAAAATAAATTTCCAGAAACGATGAATTAACTCTGTTCTGGAGATTTTTTTTAATACAGGGGTATTTCCAAGTTAAAAAATTTCCAGAAACGATGGATTAACTCTGTTCTGGAGATTTTTTTGAATACGGGGTTAGTTTCCAGGGTGATATACTATGAAAAAGACATTTTCAGATACGCCCTTTTTATCCCATCTTGTATGTTATTGTCGCAGCCACTGATAAATATGATCTTATGATATATTAGAAGCACCCTTTATAATATTTTCATCATATTTGTATGTAAACTTCCATTCATCATCATCATCACCATCATAATACTGTTGAAAATTCCAATTGCTATTTCATTTTGAAAGATTTTGAAGGAATAACATATAATACCCTTGCGCATATACTAATATTTCGTTTCTGGCGCAACGACCGTTTCTGTTTTCACACTGGTCAATAACCAATAGTTTCGGAGATATTGGCCAATGATACTGGAAAATAAATATTTAATTGGTGTTGGGTAAGAGTGTTGCATTTCTGTTTTGTTCACGGGACGTTTGCTATTGTGCTATACAAGTTGTTCTATGAAGACACTAACCCCTGTTTGAATATTTCAATATAGGTAATCTGAAAATATTTCTGGAGTAGGTAATTTATTTCGTAACTTTTAAGCTATATAAAATACACAACAGGTTTCTTCTTCCTTTATTGAATGAGTACTTGAATAGATACTCTCTTGTTACAATTTAACCTATTAGAGACCTGTGTGGTGGTACTATTGCGCTGACCGATTGGCTGCTTCAAGAATGCTATGAAGAAAGTTAGATGGAGGGTACCTAATTTCAGATTCATGTCACACATAATATGGATGCAATATCTCTGAAACTATTGGTTATTGGACTTCAGTACATTGGTAACTTTCAGGACAAATTCTTCTAAACAATATAAAAAATTCAGGCAATTTTCACATCGAGAACTTTTCCATAATGTTTGAGCAGGGTCCTTTGACGAGATACTTTTTCTTGGTGAACTGGAAATTGCTGTTGTAAAACCTCTTCATATAAAAGGAAATAAGTTAGATATATGAATTTTGAACCAATCAGTGTAGTATTTATCAAACATTTTTGAAATAGCAATGACTAAACGATTAGGATGCCTTTTGGTAACTCTGAATGTGTTCCAATCTTTAGTATGATTATTTGAAAAATAAGTTTGTTCATTCCAACAAAGAAAAGGGGGATCTATCCTATGGGATTATCATGAATTCATCTGAGGCCTTCGACTGTAAGGATAATATTTTATTAGGGAAACTTAATATGGAATTTGTGGAAATTCTTATGACTGGTTTGAGTCATATTTGAAAAAGAAAATAATAAGTAGAACTCGAAAAGAAACGATAGAAAGATCCGTTGTCTTGAGAACGTCTATAGGAGTCCCACAGAGTAGTATTCTTGGTCCAATTTTGTTTATTATATTTATTAATAATATAAATAAAAATATTGCTGTATAATATCATATAGACAAGCTTTGCAATAAACTATCTAGAATAACATAAGCCATAAGAGTTCTCAAAAAGTGTTGATCCTGAAGTACCGATAATTGTATATTATGCAAATTTTTATTCTGTTAGGAGAATAGCCATTTGAAAAAAGAATGCATAAGAGATTCCTGCAGAGAAATCTTCAAGTCATAGAAAGTACTGGCCATACCAGCAATCTATATTTTTGAATTAATTTCTTATGAATCATCCAGATCATTTTTAAATACCCACCATATAACTCATATTTATGAAACAATATAAAAAAAATTAAATCTCATTCATAAGAAATCCCTATATCAATGGAGCACCGACTACAGTAAGATAAAATTTTATAACAATCTTCCGCAAAATATAAGGAATATTAAAGTTTCCATCAGATTTCAGAAGTCTTTAAAATAATTATGTAATATGGAGCCCTATGATATCAAGCAATATTTTCTGACTTGTAGAAAATTTCAAATTTTATTTTTGTGTTTGTTGAATTGAGAAGTAAGTATATTTAAAATGTGTGTTAATCTTTCAAATTATTACTCGCACTATCCAATCACTTCGAATATAATAATTTGCATGGTGCTCTCACATACCCAGAGAAAAGTCATATGCTATTTTTGTATGTATTATATATTGAATTTTTTAAGATTGTAATGAAAACCTCACTAGAGATTTTACATTTTGGGTTGTAGAAGTGATGAAATGATGGCAGAAAAATATCACCATATTACATGCATACAAAAGATGAATTGGATATTTTTTCATGTATGGTGGTTACAATTATGGATCCAATTTTTTTTTTATAGTTTTATTAATTTTTTTTACACTTGGTCTGTATCAACTTATTTTTATGCAATTTATAAAAACAGTTCTTGTTCTGTGCTACAAAAGATCTGGTTACACTTCCCACATAAAAATTAGTTTTCTTGCTGCACTTTGGATTTGAACAGAATTTTTGATGTCCGACTTCAGTAGCGGTATGTGTTGCCTCTTCCTCGCACAATTTTCATGGCTCATTGGTGGGGTAGAGCGAGGAGATGATGCCAATGGAAGTGAAAAACCTCTTCATTCTTATGATATAACTCAATATATGGGATAATGGAACAATTATTAGATGCAAATCTTCTTCCAGATATGGTGAAAAAAATCTAGAAGAAAGGAAAAATATGCGTATTAGTTGAGATATTTTATTGTGATCTCAGATATGAAAATAAATAAATGTTCAATGTTAAAAAATAAAAAAGTCATTAGACATATTCATATTTCTCTATTGGTAAAAAAACGATACATTTCGTTTTTTTATTATTCCACAAAAACTATAATTTACATAAACTATTTCTGCCATTTCTATTTGGAAAAGAATGAATCAAATATACCATATTTGATACATTCATAAAATAATATGAGATCTTTAGTATCTAGTTGTTCGGAATGGAATAAAGAGAATTGGAACCATTTTAATCGATTTAAAAAAGGAGATTCAAAATTTAGGTGAAAAATTGTGGTTTTCACCGGTTCACAAACTTTGGTATTTTGACTTTGCCTATTTTTCTCAATAATTCGTTAATGTGATTTTATACATTAGATTTTGATAATATTACAAATGTTCCATACCTTGAACTATTTTGAGTTTAAAACCTACAATCATTAACATTTCAAATGGACTTCCAGTTATCCTGTTCTTTTTAATAATTATATATATATATATATATATATATATATATAATTAAGTTTTTGGTTCTTAGTGGTTTGGTTCATATCAGACTATAGTCTTTTTCAATTATTTTTTGGGGCTAAAAGTTATTAAAAAATGTTGAAACATCATGTTAAAAAACAACGACGAACAAGAACAAACACAAACTACTTGAGCGACACGACCTAAAAAGTAGTTATCAAAAATTCCCAAAGTCAAGAAGCAACTATCATGTTCCATACTCGGACCTTTATTTTTTCTAATTTATGCTAACGACTTAATTAACTACTTTCATACTCTCTCATCAGTTCAGGTGATCGCATATGCGGATAACACAAACTTCCTGATCACGGATCGAAATATAATAGCCCTAGCAGATAGTACAGAGACTACGAAAGGATAATTACATGGGCAAATAAGAACCACTTGGAATTAAATGTAACTAAAACTACACTGATAAATTTCACCCGGAATAATTCTACTGAAACCCTTAATATTTTTGAAAATAATGAACTACACGTGTAGCAAAATGCTAGGTCTCTCTTTAGATTACAAACTAACATGGACACCGCACATTGAATCACTTTGTGAGAAACTGCATAAAAACTGTTTTGGGCTGAGGTTTATGGCAAACCACTGTGGCAAGGAGGTCTTGGTAAATCTATATTATGCAACCATCAACTGCCATCTGCAGTATGTGATTCTAAACTGGGCTATGGGGGACATCTGCTAACAGGGTGTTCATTCTTCAAAAATATGCTATTCGCATCGTAGCTAATCTGTAGAAATACTTTTGAAGAGCTTAAAATACTCACGGTTGCTGGTCTATATATCTACGAAGTATGCATCTATGTTTATAAAAACAGATTGCTGTTCTCATCCTATCGACAAGCTCATGAATACTCAACTCGTTTGACAGATTTATTAGTACCCAATGCACTCGATAAAAAAAGTCATCTCTATTTATGTCCAAAAGTATTTAATAAGTTAGATGGAGCAATTCAACTCTCACCAAACATAAATATCTTCAAATCTGCACTGAGAAGTAGTCTTATCGAGAAAAATTGCTACACCATCGACGAATTTTTAAACTGAACTTTAATATTCAATAGTTGATTATAATATATATTTACTCATACAATTTTACATTCCTTTTCTTTTTCATGTGACTTTTTCCTAGTCATTGTACACTGGTAATTGCTTTTGCTTTTTTTTTATTGTACTTTTTAACTAGTGAAATAAATGTATTATTATTATTATTGCCTCGTTGTTTTTTAACATAACTTTTAGCCCCAAAACATCCCTGAAGAAGACTGTGGTCACAGTTGAAACGATGGACATGTAATAAATCATTATTTGAAAAAAATCATTATTTTTTATACAAGTCAAACCCCCCAAGAAACAAGAAACTTGGTTATATACAGAGGAAAGCCACTGTTTTCGCAAAATGAAGAGGAATATTCAACAAAGAATAACAATTCCCAAAGTCTGCTACATGATGGTTTAATATAAATTAAACTAAAGGTTGGTGGATGAAGAGCAGAAAACAACTACTTTCCTGGCTAATACCACGCAGAATGTTGAATGATATCTGCTCGACATCCATGAAATAATTCATATAAATAAATATTAAATTGCAAATGTTTTTTTCTAAAAGACATGATTGGGTTTAGTTCAAATCAGTCTCGCCTGACACCTATAGACCGGTTTCGGGCAGTTGGAGTTTCTGGGATGTTTCTTTCTGTCACCAGGTCTGTTTCGCAGGTGAGTTAAAAATTCACCTCGTGACATGTACCCATTTTTGACTAAGCATGGCTGTGTCGATGTTTAATTCCGTCTTGCTTCAGCCGGAGATCTTCGGATATTTGGCTGGTTCTGCCCTTTACTGATGAGGGCCAACAGCCCGAAACCGGTCTATAGATGTCAGGCGAGACTGATTTAAACTAAACACAATCATGTCTTTTAGAAAGAAACATTTGCAATTTAATATTTATTTATATGAATTATTGCATGGATGTCGAGCAGATATCATTCAACATTCTCCGTGGTATTAGCCTTTCAAATATAATACTACTTATAATTCGAATAGAGAGAAATAATAACTGAGTGCACTGTCCAACGTTTACATCTAGCGGAATCTTTTAGTGGAAAATGGAATAATCTCAACGAAGCATTATATCTGAAAAATAAATAATTACTTATTTACCTACAAATAGTTGTGAGATAATATGCACTAAATACTCCACAAGAAAAATGAGGAATTACCACTGGAAGGGAAACTTTATTAAAAGTTTATTTTGCTTGGGCTGACCCCAATAAAGATTGTACCTATTCTCAGAATATAATTTTAAATGTCTTATTGATCTTTTCAGTAGCTTACACAGCAGATTTATTGCAATAACTATTTGAAAATTCATTCATTTTGGGCCGTATCTCAAGAAGCCATTGGGTTTTGTCCAACAGATATCAACTTATTTAGAAACAAAATGTTTTATATCAGTCAATATTATCTGAGGATAAAGAGAATATCAAAGTTTGGAAACTCATTGAATATATAACATTTTCATTAATGCAGTTTCGAGCAAATAAAATTTAAAATAGGTAGGCAAGTGGTTTTTTGAATCTATTGATTTTTTATTTTTATTAAATAAATACACAACATATCCTTACTTTTGGTTATAACTGCTATTCCTGCTACTAAATATATTCGATATTCATAATATAACTTTCTAAAGGTACAGTAATTCCCCGATATTTCAAATAAATGAATATTTCGTTCTCACCTTTATATTTCGACCTTTCCTTTCCAATTTTTCTCACAAATGTTTGTCTTATAAAAGTTTATACGCGACAAAAGTTTACACAAAACAGAGCGACGATCGAATTCCACAAAAAATAATCATATTTCACTATCAACGATTTCAAATTCATATTATTAAATGAATGCAAATGGCAATGGTAGAAGTTATCATTTTTGTTGAAACACTCTGAAAAAGACTCTAGTCAAGATCTCATAGATAAAGGTATTAGTGATAACCACATCTAAAGATGTAGCTTCACAAACTGAAGTTATTGATGATTCCATTCACTGTAATCACTCCAAATTTGAGGTGTTGAGGATTGCTGCAGTAAACGAATATGAAGTATTTTGTTTTTCTAGAAATCACCATAGAAAATATATTAAAATAAACTGAAGCTAACACTACTCCTTATTTTCTATCTTTGGTGTACGATGGTTAATATAAATGATTTATTTTGGTGCTCTCAGCTGTTGATAAATCTGTAAAAAACTACAGCGCTACCCTAGACATATTTTTGTTCTTCAACCAACAGCAACCAGAGCCTACCTATATTTGTTTTCATCTCTTAGTCAAGACATCATTGTGTCTACATGGTTCGCTCAACCTCGTTAATTAAGTAGTTGTCATGAACTGTTTAGGATAGGAAAATGCTGTGTAGTTCCAAAGAAAATAAAATACAGAATGAAGTTTTTGTTTAGTTTCTATGTTAGAAACAGATGGAAGAGATGACAGTATATCTGATTCCCGTTCTAGGTACAGACAGGACTTCTACGATCTGAGTGCGAAAAGATTTGTTTATTTAAAGGCCTCACTAAGCTTTCAATGTTGAATTTTCAAATAATTTTATTCTTCAGAAGAACTTGGCAGAGTATCTAATAACAATCGAGGCACTAATGATTTTTCTTTCCAAAGTCTCAAAAAACAAAAGTTCTCAACCAATGCCATCTCACTCTGCCAAAATAGCTTGTAGTTGAATGAAAATGTGTATCTGGTAAGTCAATACTTCTGTTCTGGATTGACCAATGAATCCAATCAATCCTGAGTGCCACGGATTCCTAGAAGAGATATTTCACTAATGTCTGAAAAACTTTTATGATGATTTTAAATATCTCACAAAAAAATTTGAATACTAATCTAAGAACAGTGAAATTCCTATACACCAGTAAGAGTTTCCTAATCGATGGTATTTATTCAACACTAAGTATACACTGCCAGGATGCTTGCCAGTCATCAGCTCATGGAGTAATAAGTACTAGGCTTACAATTCTCATTTTGATAACTTTACCAGATTGTCAAACTTTATTCTAAAGAAAAATGTCTTAAGTGTATGGGGTCTTGAAAAAAAAAACATTACTTGACTTCTCTTCGCAGTGTTTCTTAAAAAAATTCTACTTCAAATGTTTACTTTTTTCAAAATGATTAAGAAATTATTCTTGAATAAAACACCTATGAGAAGCTACAGATACTTTTTTAATTTTTTAGTTAATATATTCTTATTTTTGGGGATCTGTAAAATCTTTTTGGTGGATCAAGAAGCCCTTAATTATATGGAGTACTTCTCGCGCCCTCGATTTTTATCCCAAAACGTTTATTTTCTGATTTTTTAAATTTAGATTGTTTCAAAATAATTGATTTGAAGTTGACAGATGTCAGATAATTGACATTTACTTCAAAATTCAAATCTACATCTAAAAGTAAAATTGATTACCAACCTAACGACAAAAAAAAAACACCGATAGCTAGTGGAGTACACTCGATTTCTGTTCATATTTGAATTCGAAAATTTGACGGTGATTTATTTGTTATGACCAACAAGCTGAAAGTGAAATTTACCAAAGTTTGTCTGTCAGATGTGAGAGGTTAGCGTGTTTGTAACTGTTGAAGAGGAGGATTTTCAGTACCGGTTGTATTTTGTGCCAAATTGTGCCCAAAATGAGTGTTTTAGTGTTTGTAGTTTATGCTGGTGAGTCAGGCATTGGAGTGATTTTTGTGCGGTTCTTGAAAATCACGTGATTTAGAACTAGAGGGCTATAATCGGAAAGGGTATGAGAACGCCACGTTTTTCTTCCTTGAACTCAAAAGTACAATTTGGACAGGTGATTTTTGAAAAAAAAATGAGGCATTACATGGATGTTAAAAAAATACGACCATTTGGACCACGAATCTCTAATATAGTGTTTCTTGTTTTTCGTAAACTCTTATTTTTTTATAAATAATGAACAAATGAATATCTTTCAAAAATTACAAAATTGTGCCATGAGTGCAATATTAAACTGTAATAGGCAAACACCAATTAAGGAAATGTTGGATTGATCATTGAGATGTCAATTAGACAAAGAAAAATTTTTAATGTTCATATATAAATTGAAAAATAATATGTTACCAACATATCTTTCAGATCAGTTTATCTATATAAGCAACATACATAAATATAATACATCTAGGAATGAAACTAATGATTTTTATATCAACTATAATTTGAAAGCAGGAATAATATTTAGCAAAGGATTGATCTTGTTTAACAATCTACCAATGGAATTGAACAAAATATTAGTATATTAATTTGAAAAGGAAAAAGCTTACTACTAATAAAGAGTTTTATATTTATATATATATATATATATATATATATAGAGAGAGAGAGAGAAAGAGAGAGAGAGAGAAAGAGAGAAAGGTAGTATCTTGACTGGATGAATTGGCACAAAAAGGTGAATCACACTGAACCATGTGTGACTGTTCAACGAAAAAAAATTGTTTAAACTAAGTAAATTATGTATAACCTGAGCACATGAACAAATTCTTGCTTCAAGTAGTCCAGTCCAATCAATATTGTGTGTGAGTTGTTTTTGTATTTTCGCCAATGTTTTTCAATTTATCCAACATTCCAGTGCCAAAAAAACAATTCGTTTTGTTTGTTTTTTCCTATGATGTTTAAGGACATGCATCAGCTATTTTTTGATACAAACCTCACATTAATGTCTTGAAAAATAAAATAAAATTTTCGAAAGCTCGATAAGTTAAACAAGAGTTTTACTTTATCAGGTTATATATGATCTGACCAGGATAATTCAGTTCGAATTAATACTTTTGTAGTAGAAAAACGATTTATATAGTATATAAAAACGATTATATCTGAGGAGTCAGTCAGTACTGGGTGGTTTAAAGAATAGTCTTTATGTCGAAGCTTGAATATTTATTCCTTTATCAGCATCATAAAAAGTCAGTCAACGAATACAGATTAATCATTGAATACATTTGAAAATTGTGTAACAACAACAACACAAATACTAATGCAGAAATTAATTTCAAGTATTTGTGTTGTTGTTTGTTGTGTACCAGCAATGTTTTCAAAGTGTTGATGTTCAATGATTGTCTGTATTTCGTTTGACGTTGACTGTTTTTATAGATGCTTGATAAAGGGAATAAACATTTCCGAAAGCTCGACGAATACAAAGACTATTCTTTAAACCAGCCCAGTACTTTGACTGACTCCTCAGGATTATAAATCGTTTTTTCTATATACTATATAAATCGTTTTTTCTATATACAAAAAGGTGAATTTGGAAATTTTCAGTAACTGAAGATTATCCTTGGGGTTGCAGTCATATAATATATTGGCCTGATAAAGTAAAACTCTTGTTTAACTTTATAAATTAATTTCTGCATTAGTATTTGTGTTGTTGTTTGTTGTGTACCAGCAATGTTTTCAAAGTGTTGATGTTCAATGATTGTCTGTATATCGTTTGACATTGACTTTTATTATAAACCTCACGTTTTAGTAAGTAATTCTTAACCTATCTTTATGCAATTTGTTTACATTTGAACTGTTTGTATAGATTTCTCGATAAAGGGAATAAACATTTCCGAAAGCTCGAAGAAATAACAAAGAGTATTCTTTAAACCAGCCCAGTACTTTGACTGCATCCTCAGGATTATAAATAGTTTTTTCTTCATACTTGTCAGTCAAGACTGCCCTTCCAAGTAATATATATATATATATATATATATATATATATAAATTTTCCCCATCCCACAAACAGCGATGTACTCCTGAATGTTGCTGTGTGTCATTCCCTGATACATTGCGGTCCCAATGGTACGTTGAAGTGAGGCATCAGTTAAACCATGCAGGGCATAATGTGTTTATATGATGAGAAAAATTCATACATGAATAAGTAATATATACAGATGTTCTGATTACTTTGGAGAAAATTCAGGTAGATGATAGGGAACACATATGATGATCAACCACGTCCTATTGTTGTAGTTCTAGTGAACAAGATTTTGAAAAAAAAATTGTTAGTAATGTTAGTAAACTCAAAAATGTAGGATTATATGTAGCCAATGATTATTCCGCTGAAGATTACAGGGATAGGAAGTTTCTTGGATGGAGAACAACTCAAATTAGCACAGGTTCAAAATCACAAAGCCAAGATAAAGAAAAATTGTATATCCTTCAATAGGGAATCATATTCTATCAGCGATCTCAGGGTGCATCCATTCACAAAAGAAATCATAAAGAATGCTGCTTCAGCTCCTGTTTTTCCTAAACACTTTCAAAAACGGGGACAAGTGGTTCAGACAAATCTCCTAAAACAGATAATTCAGTAAGGCGCTCGTTAAGCAGTGTAAAGAAATGAGACTCTTATAGACAAAAAACAAACAATATTGCACTTAGTTGTATTTATAAGCCACCCCAAGTCAACTTTAACAATGTAATTTTCTTTAAATTTAAAAGCTCCCGTGCTATTTATTTCAATGAATTATTATTGCATACAAGCTTGAAACGGTTGGTTAACTTCTTCGCATGAGCTGGGCTGGTTCTAAAGAACCCAGTGCATGTTAACCTCTCTACTTGGGCCCATTGTGCGCCCACATGTTCGGAGATTCTGCTGGGCATCTCAATTTCCCTAACGAAACTCAGCAGTTTCTTTGACATACTCCGAGTTTAAAATAATGTTTCTAAAGTTGTTTTCTCTCTGGTGCACCAGGCAGGGAACTCAATTGAGAATGTGCGATGAATTCTCATTATCTTTCAGGCACCATCTGCACAGGGAATCGTCTATGATTCCAATGAGTTCCATGTGCCTGTTCAGGTGATTGTGCCCCATTAGGAGCCCAGTCACATCCTTCATATCCCGTTTAATAAGTAACAGAATATCTTTCCTTAGTCTTTTCGAATGCCCTTTTATATAGAGCTTCGATTGTCTCTTGCATGGCGTCTCTTGCCATGTTTTGTTTGAAGTGTTTTTGTAGTAGTTCCTCCATGTTGGAGATAGCCATGCTGCTGGGTATTTCCAAGAATGGTACCAGTCCGATTGGAGTCTTTCCCGATCCCATCTTGGATAGTCTGTCTGCCTATTTGTTCCCAGGTACACCTGAGTGTCCTTGGATCCATATGAGGCTGATCTTCCTTGTTTTTGCTAAACTTTCAATGGCATCTCTACACTCGGACATCAGTTTGGATGCGATCTTATTTGATCCCAGCGCCATTATAGCTGCTTTGCTATCCTCGACTTCTTTCATCAAGGTTTTTCTGGTCACAGGTGAGTATAGCATATACTTCGGCCAGATATTCCCCATATCTTGATCCATCTGAATACCAGGTTAATCCTTAGATGGGGGCCTCTTTAGCTTTGTCTTCCCATTCTTCTCTTGTGGGGATAACTGTATTAGGCCTTTTCCTGAAATTCAGAACCGACAGAATGCTGCCCCTTCCATTAATAGGATTGGACAACTCCTTGTTCTAAATAGCATAGAGTCCATGGTAGGCAACACTGCATGGCTTTATGCTCAATGACGAGGTGGTAGTCCTAATAGTACTTTGAGTGCTCAGTCCCAGTATACAAAAAAAAAAATGGTTTCCCCGGACTGGAAGCATTTTTTGAGATAATATGAAAGATATAGCTATCACCCCAAATATACATTTTTCCGTGAATTACGACCTTTTTTCTCTAATTTCTCACACAGAAAAACGTGACTCACAGTTGCGACTCGTTGTCTGAGAGAGTATATATCGTATGGTGCATATGTTTCTTCTCAACTCATCTAAGTAACAAAATATGAAAGTATTGATTTTTTTGTTACATTTTTGTTTTTTTTAGAACTCTTTCTACAAGAAATAAGGAGATTCTTTTTATAAAATTATATTTATTATATGTATGGTCTCATCAAAATATGCTCCATAAATTGACAAGCAGATTTGCTGTACCCAGTCAGCAAACACCCACGTTCCCCACAGACATCACATATTCACTTCCCATAAGAATAGCCTTTTTATTGTGCCTATATGCTGCGTTACGCTGTCCGAAATGATTTAATGTACCCCGAAGAAAATATGTTACACGCTGTCTGGTAGGATATTTAAAAGTGACGCAAGTGTGAGTCACCCGGAGCTGAACGTGCTAGTAGGCGTTCTCAAGGCACTTGTCATTCCTAGACAAGCTAGCCCTTGTACCTTGTCTAGTTCATTTGTAGACTCTCTTTTAGTAATACCAGTCCACCATATAAAAGACCCGTATATTAGTGTCGGGCAAATAATTGCCATATATATATCCAGTGTAGGGCTTCAGGTATTAGGCCCCATGTGTTTCCAAAGGCTCTTCTGCATGCCCAATAAGAGCAGATAGCCTTTTTGCTGCGATTTTCAATATGCTCATTCCAGGTCAACTAGGAGTCCATGATGACTCCGAGGTATTTGGCCTGCTTAATCTGGGAGGCGGCCTGGTGTCCCAAATAGACCCACTAGTGGCGCTTACTACCCTAATTGGCATGCAGCCCTCGGTGTGGTCAGCCTTTGGCTTTATTATATATTATATTTTTAGACTTCCTAGTCCAGTTTTGCCGTGTTCTATCGAAATATGGGTCACCTCATAAGGGGTGCGGATCTTCACTGCGCATGGACGATCTTGGTTCTGGTGAAGTTATTAGGCTTCATCCACTCCTGGAACAGTATGGATCAATCACCACGTGATCCTTGACCTGCTTAATCATAGTCTCAGAACATTATAAAGTAATAAATTGCAGTTCAACACATATTCCTGTTATTTCTGATCATTATTTGGTATATGCAACATTGATTTTGAACAATGAGAATGATAACATCATTTCTTTCAAATACAGAAATTTCAAACATATTAGTGAAAATCAACTATACTCTGAACAAAGAGTAAAAATTCCCAAAGTCTTCTCCATGATAGTTTAATATAAAGTAAACTAAAGGTTGGTAGATGAAGGGCAGAAAACAACTACTTTCCTGGCTGATACCGCGCATGTTGAATGATATCTGCTCGACATCCATGCAATAATTCATATAAAAGAATAAAAAATTGTAAATGTTTCTTTCTAAAAGACACGATTAAGATGCCTTGAAACCCTGGTGTATTCACTGATTCGATTTTGTTTAGAGTTTTTGGGGGACAACAAATGAAAGGCATTAAATTCTGCTTAGAACTTCATTAGTAGATGGCGCGGTTAAGGAATGTTTTGTCACACCAAATGTCAAACTTCAAACCTATGAAATTTTCTTTTTCTGTCAACATTACTGCATATTTTTATGCAAAAAAATTGTGAATTGATCGTTTACAAAGATCATAGTTTTACGAACAAGATTTCGCTCAGAACAGTTGGCGCGAAAATGAGATGAAATCCTCGAAATTTACTACAATGTTTACATCTGTCTGTCAAAAAATCAGATTTTTCTTAAAGTCTACCTGGCGATTTGTCCAAAGTGATATCTTCTCAAATGGCCTCTTTGGGATCATGGAAACTTCCACGAAGGAAGGAGAAAAGGTAGGAGAGTGGACTGATGTCTCTAGACAATGAATTGACTTGAAAATTGAGGGGATTGGAAAATGTCCCCGATGACATTGTTCCATTAAACTTTCCGATACAAATTATTACCAAGCCATTCACTGCCCATCTCTGCCGGACTATTACATCATCTCTAACCTTCTGACCTGAACAAAATCAGAGAGTTCATTGTAGATATCATAAAATCTGTTGAAGTTGAGAAATCGATGGATCCTGATCTACGACAGTCTAGGCTGCTTCCAGCTATCTTAGAATGACTTCTCCGGAAAAGGTGAGCCCTACTAACAAAGGTGAGGGGAGAACACATCAGCTTCTCTTTTATTTTTCAGTAAGTAACACCCCGCATGAGATAATCGGAGGAGGGCGATCTAAACCAAGCAGTTGTTCGGAAGAACAAGGCCCACTCCCAAGATCGATAAGTCTAATGACTATTATTAGGATAATTATAACTTTTTAATAAACACATTAATTTCACAAGTAAGCGTGCTTTTCATTCTATGAAGATATCTTGATTTTGGCTAGTGAATTCTGAACCGTCACAGAGGGTCCCATGGCTCTTTGAAGAAAATATCCACTATATTTAGAAATTTCCAATACTTTTGTCAGAAGATTGTCATCTTATGGGAAAAATTTTATACAAAATATATATAATATAAAAAATCAATATAAAAGTAATATAAAAATATTTGACTTGCTAGTTACTTGATACATTACAATCACAAGTTGAAAAAAATCATTACAATTAATATACGAGTCATTTTACTATCATTTATCTATATACGGGTGAACCCTAATTTTGTTTACAATAATTTTATAACAAGTAAATCTTATTCTATACTACAATTATACTATTATAATATTATTTAAATATAATTATTTTTTTGATCTAGATGTATGCAATATATAGGACAATGATGACAATAAACATAATTAACAATTAACAATATGAACTACATTCAAATGAGCAATGCGCGAGAGACTTGATTCTTGAAAATATTTGGAGTATCACAGAAGAAATCAATTTTATCACAATAGTTATCTGCCAGTCTTAACATTTTCGATATAGGAGAGTTGTAACCATAGTTAGTTGAATGATATGGTGTAACGAATAATTTTATTTGTCTAGTGGAACGTTGAAAGATATGAGGGAGAGAATTTCTGGACAATAATTATTCGTCTATCATCCAGACTTGATAAAGATAATATATTCATCACTTCCCTGTAATTATATTCGCCTACAACTAGGCCTAGTTTGAAAGCCATGGTCCTTATAAATTTATTTTGCACATTTTCTACTTGTGTATATTTAATGTAGTAAAGACTCCAGATTATAGTGTGATACTCTACGATAGATCGTACTAAAGAGCAATATACAATTTTTGTGATGAAAGGAGAAAGGTTAGTTGACGATCTCACAATAAATCCAAGCATTTTTAAAGCTTTTATAGATACCGAGTTCACATGGTTATTGAAACAAAGCTTGCTATCTAACAATATACCCAAATCCTTACACTCTGGTTTACATTCCAAAATCTCATTATTTAAAAAGTAATCAAAATTAACAGGTGAATGAGATCTACTAAATACCATTGAGTAGCATTTTTTTGTATTGAGATGAAGGCAGTTTGCTTCACACCAATCGGAAATGCAATTTATATCACTCTGAAGAAGATTGGCATCATGAGCACTCTCTATGACCTTGAAAATTTTCAGATCGTCGGCAAATAGTAGGAATTTTGAATTATTAATATTTGAATTAATGTCATTTATAAAGAGGCAGAACAACAAAGGCCTGCAGTGGGATCCCTGTGGTACACCTGATTTTACCAAAAAAGGTTCTGAAACTGTACTATTTACTCTAACTGATTGAGAACGACCATTTAGATAACTGCTTATCCATTCTAGCATATTACCAGAGATACCAATAGCAAATAATTGTTTAATCAGTAAGTTATGATTGACCCTATCAAAAGCTTTTGAGAAGTCTGTGTAGATAGCATCTACCTGCACAGACCTCTCAAGTGCTTGAGTTATGTAGTGCTGATAATACAATAAGTTTGATACTGTGGATCGTCCAGATGTAAATCCGTGTTGCTCAGGTATTATCAGAGGTCTACAAACATTCGTTAATATTTTTGCAACAAGGCAATCTAAGACTTTAGGAATAGCTGATTTAATGCATACTCCCCTATAGTTTTGAACTTTTTCTTTCGAGCCACTTTTAAAAATAGGACAAATGAAGCTTTCTTTCCAACGGTCAGTGATTTATTGAATAAAATGAAAAGAGGAGTTGACAGAGAATATACACACTGTTTTATGAAGAAAGAAGGAATACCATCAGGGCCACTCGAATTTTTTTATTTTAATTTACATATAGCTTCAAATATGCTTGATAATTCAAATGTACAAGTTGATAAATCTATTGTTTTTTCATACGAAAATTGAGTAGGATTCGGATCCGATTCTATGTATACTGTGGAAAAAAACTTGGCAAACAAGTCTACTGTACTAGACATATCAGTAGACATGACGTCTTCATAAGTCATTGTTTCAGGCATATTACTGCTGTTTTTCTTATCACTGACAAATTTCCAGAAACATTTAGGCTCACTAATTAAATTATTCTCAATATATTTCAAGTAGACTTTCGTAAGAATTTTACATTGTGATCTCATTTGTGTGAAGTTCATATAATCTTCATTACGATGGTGAGTCTTGTACTTTTTATGAATTCGCTTTTTTTCTATGATCATCTGTTTCAGTTCTGGTGAGAACCATTTTGGGAAATTAGATGGCCTAAATAGTTTCAATGGAACAAATATGTCTATCGCTTGTTGAATAATCTTATAAAATTCATGTGTTGCTGTATTGCCATCTAAATTCTTAAAAATATTATTCCAGTTGAATGTTGGCAAAAAATCATTAATAGCCATATAATTAGCATTTTTGAAGTCGTAATAGTAATGACTCATTGGAAGAGACTCATTGATATTACCATCTTTGACTAGAAAAGAAATTGCAGTGTGATCAATAGTGTCTCCAAAAAGAGGATCGACAGCGGGAGAAACAATCATGTCATGAATTTGGGAAAATGTCAAATCTAACAATGTGGCTCTACTGTTCACTATGAAATTCACTTGATAAAACTGCAAGAAACCAAAATTATTAGCAAGGATATTGCCATTTGAATTTGCAGGGCATATAGCTTTCAAACCCAGATGGTCATTATCCCATACGGTATCAGGCACATTGTAATCTCCACCTACCAAGAATTTGTGATTGACATATTTGGAACAAAGATCTTCTACTGATGCACAGTGAGCTTGGTATATATCAGCATTAAAATTAGAGGAATATAAATACAACCAATAATATAGTTATTACTTTCACTTCTGAGTTCAACATACAATTATTCATAAAAGTTATCATTAAATGATCTAACAAGCTTAGACTGAAAGTTCTTTGTAATAGCGATCATAACGCCTCCACCTCGGGTCTTATTTGAATTTCTTGATCTGTCAGTTCTATAAATGTAGTTCTTCATACCCAATTCCTGATCAGAAATATCACTATTTAACCATGTTTCTGTAAGCAATATGACGTTATTATCACAACACAGAGTACTCATTTGTACATTCTCGAGTTTTGTTCTTATTCCGCCAACATTTTGATAGTAAAATTATATTTCTTGAGTATTCAGTTTTTTGATTCAACAATTTTAGGTACACCTCTATTATATTTGATAGTTAGATCAGCTTCCCCCTTACTTTGTCTATCTGACAGCTCAGATCGCAGTGACTTCAAGTGATCTCTTTGTTTGTCTGTTAAATCATTTGCAATTTTAATGCCATTACGGTCGATTCGCTTTCTACTTCTTGAAACTTGTTTGGCGGTTTCTGAGTCATTAAATCTCACCTTGAGTGGACGAGGTTTACCTGGTGTGCTGATTTTCCCTAGTCTAATAATTTTTGATGTGTGGTAATCTAGCTGACAGTTACCCAGTAAGTTAACCTTTTTGGAATCATCCTTTACTTTGTCACCGATTGTAGTTGATGGTGATTCATGAATATTATAAAATATCACATTCTTTGAACGTGTAATCCTATCCTCCTATTGGTGGAGTAATATTAGATTTTAGCTTCAGAAAGTTAGGGGATTGCGGTAACTTTTTACTGTACTTTAGTCATGATGTTAGGAACATCATATAAAAAGTTACCAACCGCGAAGTGTGTGCTTAATTTATTATTTAACAAATAAGTTGCAAAATTACATTGTTTATTGAGCATCTTAAAAAATATATAATTAAAAAAAAACTGATACTGCCATTCGAAAGAATGGAACATTTTACATAAAAAAGGTATATACAGTTTTTTTTTTATGAAATCTAGGCTGCAGATTTTTTTTTTTTTAAGTACGAAAACGTGAGGCAGCGACACTGAAGTGCATCTCTCGAGGAGAACGTAGCCACGAGCGAGCTTCACATAATTTGTTATAACTTTTGATCTAAATGATCAAATTAAACTAACAAAAATTTTAATAAAAGAAAGAAAAGTAGCTAACGAGATGTCTTGTTTTCAAATGTGAAAAAAAATTCATAGGAATAGTACATATATGAAGTTACGTCAAAGTAGAATTTTCTATCAAATCAATTAAAGATCTGCCATTCTTTAAATTTTCAAGATAAACATCTGAAATTTGTAGTTTACTCCCAAAATGGCATTTGAGAAGGTGTGAAATAAAAAAAAAATTAAAATTTTTTAAAAAAAAAAACAAATTGGAATTTTGGCCATGCTTCAAAAACCAAAAACCTTAGTTCAAAATGTGATTTTTTCAATAGTACTTTCTGAAGCTTGTAATCTGTACTTCAAGAAGGTTTGATTGGTTTTATTAAAAAAATTAATTAATAATAAAATTTCGCCCAAAACAAAAAAATAAACAAATGTTGCTCCAAAATCCGTGAAATTTGTTGTTAAATAAACTTTGATAACGTTTATACAGAAAAAAAATAAGCTCACCTAACCAACATATATTTATATTACGTCAAACAAGGTATACGCAGCCTAAAATTATTTTTTTTCTTTTTTAATATAAGTGTACATTGTATCAAATACGAAAAAATTACGTTTTTTAGTAAATTGACGAAATGTCCATATTTATAAATGAGTTCCTGCTTAAAATTCTTGTTTAGAATAGAATGGAACAGAATATTTATCTTTTGATGTACTTTATATTGGATCGAAAATATCATATTTGAATGTTAGAGCGAGATTGAACATGAGAGAACAGTTGATCGGTAAGTTTAGTGCTCACCTGAAGCTCTACGTATACTAGTGGAGTAATATTAGATTTTAGAAGTTGGGGGATGGTGGTAACTTTTTACTGTACATTAGTGATGATGTTGGGAACAACATATAAAAAGTTACCAACCGTAAAGTGTGTGCTTAATTAATAATTTAACAAATAAGTTGCCAAATTACATTGCATATTGAATAGTGAAAAAAAGTTAATAACTAATGGTGCCACTCGCTAAAATGGAAAATTTTACATCAAAAAGGTAAGTAAAAATATTCTTTAAAATAAAAACTGTAAGCTGCAGAATTTTTTTGCTAACGTGCGAAAAAAATGTGTGGCGGCGACTCTGAAGTGCAGCGCTGGAGGAGCACGCAGCCACGAGCGCTTTACATTAAATTTGTTATAACTTTTGATCTAATTGACTGTTATGTATTTATTTATTCACGGGCAAGCCCAATTCAGATAAAAATATTACAGTTCTATGTTAATACAATATGGTGGATTGAAGTAAATTATATGCATAATACAGTTATAAAGTAGTAAGATAACATATAGATCAAATAAGAAAAATTCACAAGTTATAACTAGTCTAGTTATTGCAGGCATAATAACACTAAAAGCAATACAAAAGCTCGAGCTGGAAGTTTAAATAGCTAGGACAAGAACATGGTTTTTGAAGCGGGAAACTGATATATTAAAAATTTTAAGGTTATGCAAGGAGTTAGCTAAACGAACAGTTCTAGGGATAAAGCTGTTGTATGAGTAATTGAATCTATGGAAGGAAATGTAAAAGGTTTGCACCTGTCTGGTTGAACGACTGGGGACAAACATGGATAATTTGGAGAGAAGCACGGGGCTGATACACAGTCCATTGATAATTTTAAATTGAAGTGTTAAGTCTCTTTGTTCTATACGAACCTCAAGAGAAGGTATGTTCAATATGAGTTCTAATGCACCATAGTCGTAGTATCCGCGCAACTTGAAGGCAATATATCTTAGGAAATTGTGCTCATGATTAACTTTGTCGAAAGCTTTGGAAAAATCGGTGTACACAGACCCAGGTCCGCTGACTTCTTAGATGTAAATCCAAATTGTTGGGTCCCTATAATTGAGGAGCAGTCATAAGTAAGGTAATCAGTAATGATGCTCTCAAAAACTTTACGCTAAGAATAGAAATGGGACGATAATTACTTATACCAGATTTATGACCTGATTTATATATTGGAGTAACATATGAGATTTTCCAGTAATCCGGAAATTCGCCTGATAATAGAGACTTCTCAAATATATAGTAAAGTAGACGAGATAAAATGAAGCTAAGTGGTTTAATAAAAGTAGGGGGAATACCATCAGGACCAGGGCCTTTATTAGTATTGAGTTCAGACAGGTTTTCGTAGATTTTAGAAATTTTAATGATAGTTGGACACATTAACCACGGATGTAATGTGGGTATCATAAGGATGCAAGGATTGATTTGAATAGACAGAAGAAAATTGATTGGCAAAAAGGATGGCGATATCAATCCCATTGGAAGCAGTACGATCACCAAGATGCTGCTTACAAATTTCCAAAAGGATTTAGCATTATTCATAATTGAATGTTCAGTGCATTGAATGTAATCTGCATAACACTGTCTTTATAAAAGTTTACATCTAGATCTTATATTACTAAATGCTGCATAGCTTTCTGGACACCTTGCGCTCTTGAAAAACTTCTGATTTCTTCTCATATAGTAATTTCTTCAGCTCAGGGGAGTGCCAACATGGAAATTTCTTTTGACAGTTTTTTTTTGCGGAACAAAGCGATCAATGATGGAATAAATAATGTCATAAAATATAGAGACCATATCAGAGAGCTCTTTTCCAAGGAATGCACCATCCCAGTAAATTGTTTCAAGGGAAGAACGAATTGCTGCAAAGTCAGCGTGAGGAAAGTCATAGTAATACTCTTCACCAGATGAATATTCATTTGTGATTTTCAGTGGCAAGTTACATTCAAGCGGGGGATGGAATTAAAATGTCCGCAGCCTTCATTACCGTAAAATCTAATGGCGATAAAATGAGATCAAGGATAACTCTTCAATTGTTGCTAATTTCGTTGGTCTGGAATTAAATTAACATAACAAAAATTTAACTGAAAGAAGAAAAATGCAGCTAACGAGAAGTCATGTTTTTAAAAGTAAAGAAATATGTATAGGAATAGTACGTATATGAAATTACGTCAAAGCAGAATTCTGTCTGAAATCTTTTTTATTTTCAGGATAAACATCTGAAATTTTCCCCAATTACTCTCAAAATGACAATTAAAAAAAATATATATATTTCGAAAAATACAGAGCTCAAAAGATTGAATAATTTCAAAAAATTACAAAGAACCCCGCACGAAAACATAAGGGAAATTGGCTCTCGGTCGAATTGGCTGAAATGTTATTATGTTATAGTAGGATGGGTCATTAGAAAAAAGTGTGAGTTCAAATGATTTTGTATGTTTAGTTTCTGAGATATAAGCGGCCAAAGTTCGTAAAAATGTATTGGGGTAGGATTGACAAAAAAATAAATGTTTTTTTAGTTGAAATAAGACAAAGTAAGGATGAAAATGTATTGATCGGAACTCATAAACATGTTCAATTATAATATTATTGATGATAGTACATTAGGGTGTATACAGGGCATAGTAAAAAAAATCGTATTTCCGGATTTTTTTTCCAGCACTATTTCAAAACCAACAAGTTATATTTTATTAGGATATCATAGTTTCAGTCTATTGTAGGCGAAAAAGCGTGTTTTGTTTCTTGATGACTCTCTCTGTTTGAAATATATATTTTTTTGAATTTTCGAGTATACCCTTATACTGAAAACAATTGACAGATCGTTTTTGGTTACAAAAAAAGGAATTAATTGCTACTGCCTATTGAATAAAAGATAGGGTAACATTCTGATGAACTCAATTGTTCAATATTACCTTTCATTTAGATAAAGGGTGCGTTACATTTTATTTTTAGGTCATTTACAATGTTTTTATTGAATATCTAGAAAACTGTTCCGTTAATTTGGACCATATTTTACTCACAATATTTTGAAAATGGTGACTATCATATACGATAGTTTTATCAACTTTGTATGTTGTGTTTCTAAAATATGCATTTTTTAAGTTTACGGTATTACGATATATGGGGTAACCTATCGATTTAACAACATTTTATGGAACCTTTTGACACATTCAATTCTATTATATCGATACTATAAACAACACAAACCACACTCAACAACAATTTGGAACTCAACACTATAGACTAAAAAAAAAACGAATTAAAATAACGACTTCTAACATAAAAAGTAATTAAATTTAAATAACTAATCGAAATTGAAACTAATTAGTTATAAACAGCATAATCAACAATTTACATAATGGAACTCTCAAAAAACAAACAATAACCAAAACACAAATTCAAATAAAATTATTAATATTGTTATTGATTGGTCTATTTGCGCAATCTAAAACATTTCTCAATAGTTTATGGCTAGGGTACTTTATTGTTTCTATTTGAAATTGATATGCGTAATCCTGAACCTGGACTATTACGCTGCCGCATAGCCCAGATTTAGGAATGCTATAAAGTATCAACTGTGGATATCCTTTAGTATTATTCCTGATGCACCTGCAAATGAACATATTCTAGGCTACTACGGTACCTGCAAAAGTGGAGCAAGAACAGTGGGATGCTGTTCCCATATTTGCAGCGTACTTTGGTACCTAGGATATGCTCGTCATCAAGAAACAATAAAGTACCCTAGCCATGAACTATTAAACAATATTTTAGATTGCGCAAATATACCAATCAATAACAATATTGATATTTGAATTTAGGTTTTGTTTATTGTTTGTTTTTTGAGAGTTCCATTATGTAAATTGTTTATTATGTTGGTTATAACTAATTAGATTCAATTCCGATTTGTTATATTATAATTTCCATAATATTAATTGACTTTTTATGTTAGAAGTCGTTATTTATAATTCGTTTTTTTTTTAGTCTATACTGTTGAGTTCCAAATTGTTGTTGAGTGAGGTTTGTGTTGTTTATAGTATCAAATAATTGATTTAGAAAAGTTTTATAATAGAATTGAATGTGTCGAAAGGTTCCATAAAATTTTGTTAAATCGATCCCCATACTAATACCGTAAACTTCAAAAATGCATATCTTAGAAACGCAACATACAAAGTTGATAAAACTATCGTATATGATAGTCAACATTTTCAAAATATTGTGAGTAAAATATGGTCCAAATTAACGGAACAGTTTTCTAGATATTCAATGAAAACATTGTAAATGATCTAAAAAAAATGTAACGCACCCTTTATCTAAATGAAAGGTAATATTGAACAATTGAGTTCATCAGAATATTACCCTATCTTTTATTCAATGGGCAGTAGCAATTAATTCCTTTTTTTGTAATAAAAAACGACCTGTCAATTCTTTTCAGTATAGGGGTATACTCGAAAATAAAAAATAAAAAATTCAAACAGAGAGAGTCATCAAGAAACAAAACACGTTTTTCCCCTACAATAGACTGAAACTATGATATCTTAACAAAATATAACTTGTTGGTTTTGAAATAGTGTTGGAAAAAATTCCGGAAAAACGATTTTTTTTACTATGCCCCGTATACACCCTAATGTACTATCATCAATAAGATTATAATTGAACATGTTTATGAGTTCCGATCAATACATTTTCATCCTTACCTTGTCTTATTTCGACTAAAAAACAGTTTTTTTCTTTGTCCATCCTACCGTCCAATACGACATTTTTACGAACTTTGGCCGCTTATATCTCAGAAACTAAACATACAAAATCATTTGAACTCACACTTTTTTCTAATGACCCATCCTACTACAACGTAATGAAATTTCAGCCAATTCGACCGAGAGCCAATTTCCCAAATGTTTTCGTGCGGGGTTCTTTGAATTTTGAGGCCATGCTTCAAAAACTCTAGTTTAAAATGTGATATTAAAACTCATATATGGGATATATCGAAATTTGTTAGTGGAGGCCACATTTTTCAACCAAATGAAACAAAAATACTTCTCATGAATACCTCGGCTAATTTCGAAAATGGTCCAATACTCTCAAAATGGCAGCTGTAAAATGATTTAAAAAAATTCGCAATATTTCATTTCTATACCCAATATCGGCAAACTATAAGTCGTTTGATAGAGCTTCATTAGCTCCACAACTTTAACCTGACATTTTTTTCCCCGAGATGTATACTTGAATTAAAAATAGCTGTAAATGATCATTCATGAAATCTACCTTTACGACTGGCCACGCCACCGTTTTTTTCAATGTCTTATTCTTGTTCAGCGACCTCAAAAACCCCTATAGCATCAATTTGGGTAAAATTACTTCGAAATTCATTGAGTTATTTCAAATTGGCCTAACAAAATTGTTTTTCATTGTTTAAACAATTAATAAACAATCAGCGCACACATATAAGTTTATAACTTTTTTCTGCAAGTCATTTTTAAGTAATATCAGAAGGTTTTAGGAAAATCCATGGAGTCCTCCAGAATTCCGAAATAATGCATGATTTTAAACTATTTTTACTCCACTATATAAAGGTAATTTGAGTTTTTGCGATAAGATAGTCGTGCTGTCTGCCAAAATAGTGAACACCTCTTAATTTGCCCAAAAGCTGAGAGGTTCTTTCACTCAGATAGGATTCGAACCAATTGAAGCTTCATCCTCTGAAGCTTACGTAACAGTCAAAAGCTTTAGATATGTCGCAAAACACTGCAGTGCCAACTTCCTTCAGACTAGAATATAGATTTTTCAGAAAGCGAAAGAGATTGCATCTCCTGTACTTTTATTGGTTTGAAAGCTAAATTAAGTAATTGTATGTAATTTACAGCACTGCATAAAATCATTATCCCCTCCATCATAAGATTTTTATCATGAGCAAACGTCCTTTGTAATTGTGGATCCATCGTGTATGTCGAATTTCTCAAAATATTTTCCTTGTTGAAATTACTAGCACATACATATTTATCTATTCCGATTTCATCACTTATTGAAAAGATTTTCCCGTCTATTGTATTTTCATAATTAACAATCAACTTATATTCCAAAATGAATGTGGACAATAATGATAAACAATGGAATGCACATACTGATTGTATCGAATGCAGTGATCACCATAAAAATATATATAACAGTAAATGTTTCAATCGAAGGAATCTCTGAATCAATTTTTTGACTGATTATGTCAATATAGTCTCATAATATATTTAATTCTACCCAAAAACATAATTATTTTATTGATCTTGCAAATACGAAAATACCTGAAGCGTTTCCTCATTCTACATTCTATTTTTAATTCATTACGAAAAGCATAAAAACCATGAGTTTGGATTTGTTACTCAATGATAAATTCTATGTCAAAATTTAAATCATGTTTTTCTGAGCATTAGCTGTTTCCAGAATAAAGGAGAAAGAATTGGCTACCCTCAAAATAGAATAACAAGTGCCACACAAGACAACAACAAAAAACTACATTTTTTACCTGATAACACTGTAAATTGAACAGAGGAAGATTTTCCAACACTTCACATAATCTTAAGGAAAATTTTGGTATTCCTTTTATTTATCAATCTGTCTAAATTTATTTTGAAAAAGAATTATTTAAAAAAAGTTTTTGTGTAGTAGAGACATTCATGTATTTATTCATGTCATTTGCTGAAAATTATACAAAACATGTAAGTTCTTTCCTGAGACACGTCTGAATATCTTGAACAGAGAAAATAATATAAGATTCAACTTCTTAAGCAAAGCGGGATTGTCCAAATTAATTGTTGATACGGCTCCGTCGAGTCTTGCCACTTGATTTACCTACGTATTTTGCCCCATGAACACGAATTCGAAGTCAAAACGCGTCGTTCTCAAATACTTTCGGAGGTTCAAAGATCAAGAAAAGACCCTTTTTCGCCTTTTTTAGCAATAAGATACGTTCGATTATAATTTATGAAATTTGTTAGGCCTTTTCCACTATCCACATACATTTTGAACAAGCACCGTCTTTGAATTTGTGTTCGTGGGACAGGGACAGAAATACATAAGTACCAAATCGGTGGAGCTGTACCAATCAAGAAAATTTAACCATACAAAATTGGTACACACTACAATTGTTCATAATTAGAATTATTTCGGAACTCTTCTCGAAAATTCTATATAACACATATAGATGGAATAGTTTGTTCTGAAATATTTTAAAATCGATCGATCAACCTCAAAATATTTCACAACGAATTGACATAACCTTAAAGGTGACAAAAGCACATTCACAGAACGGATCAGAGACAAAAAAACACCATGTGTGGTCTGTCTGTAATTGCAGTTTATGAATTATGACAAGAAATGACGTCGGCTCCATCTGAAACTCCCTTTATCAAGTGGGCTGGTGTCCCCCAGTTTGTCCCAATATTTTACAGATATAAGTTACTACACCCATGGTTTTTAGACATCTTAGACACGATTGTGTTTGGTTTAAATCAGTCCCGCCTGACACCTATAAGGCAATCTCGACCAAAGATCCCAAGCTGAAGCGAGACTGATAACTAACATCCACACAGCCATGCTTTAGTCAACAATAGGTAGAAGTAACGAGGTGAATTTTAAAATCACCTGCGAAACGGCACCTGGCGACAGAAAGAAACACCTCAGAAACTCAATAACCTATTTCGAATGAAGTTGAAATAGGAGTGGCTACTTGGCCGACTACCATATTAAATACAGAGGAAAGCCACTGTTTTCGCAAAATTGAGAGGAATATTCAACAAAGAGTAAAAATTCCCAAAGTCTTCTCCATGATAGTTTAATATAAATTAAACTAAAGGTTGGTAGATGAAGAGCAGAAAACAACTATAATACTTTCCTGGCTACCAACCTTAAGTTTAATTTATATTAAACTGCCATGGAGAAGACTTTGGGAATTTTTACAGTGGCTTTCCTCTGTATTTCATATGGTAGTAGGCCAAGTAGCCACTTCTATTGCATCATTCGAAATAGGTTGTTATTGAGTTTCTGGGGTGTTTCTTTCTGTCACCAGGTGCCGTTTCGCAGGTGATTTTAAAATTCACCTCGTTACTTGTACCCATTGTTGACTAAAGCATGGCTGTGTTGATGTTTAATTTGGTCTCGCTTCAGCCTGGGATCATCGGATCTTTGGTTGGGGCTGCCCTATACTGATGAGGGCCAACAGCCCGAAACGGGTCTATAGGTGTCAGGCGAGACTGATTTAAACTAAACACAATCATGTCTTTTAGAAAGAAACATTTGCAATCTAATATTCATTTATATGAATTATTGCATGGATGTCGAGCAGATATCATTCAACATTTTGTATGGTATTAGCCAGGAAAGTAGTTGTTTTCTGCTCTTCATCTACCAACCTTTATTTTTATTAAACTATCAGAAGACTTTGGGAATTTTTACACTTTGTTGAATATTCCTCTCCATTTTGCGAAAACAGTGGCTTTCCTCTGAACTATACTCTCATTTGAGGTCAAGGTGGATTTTTTCAATGATAATTTGAATAATTCGCTATATTTGCTTGCTCATCTGCAATCTTCCATAATAAAAAAAAAAACAAACCGTGGATCACTGAAAATGTAGAGATTATTATGGGAGAAAGACAAAAAGCTTGAATAATTCAAAATCGAAAAAATTCAAGACTTTGCAGGATATAAATTGCTACATAACTTCACTAACAAGTCAATAGTCTGAGAAAAAAAAGCTTACATAGTAATAAGGTTAATATTGCATGGAGTAACTCAGAACATTGAACTGAATTGAACTTGTGTTGTTTATTAAGTTTCTTCTTTAGTTTGTTAAACCTTAACCTAAGGTTAAGTGGAAGACCATCTTATGCACTCTGTTGCAATAGATGAACTTTGCCTTTTCAACCTAAATGGGGATTACTAATTTCACAAGTAATGTTTTATTTCTTATACAGGGTGTTTCTTAAGTACGCGTAGAAAATTTAGGAGCATGTTGCTGACGTCAAAATAAGAAGAAAAGTTCCTAGAAAGATATGTCCGCAAGTTATTCGTTTCTGAGATGCAGGGTGTCAAAGTTGAATACTTAGTTTTATTTTTTGTGAATACATTTCAAAATAATTGTGATATTCGAGTAAAGTTTGGCATCTGGGAGTATTTTTCAATGACAAAATCAAATTTATGTTAGTTTATCTCTTTCGTGGGGGTGGCGCCACCTACATGTCTTTGTCATAACTTTTTTGTACGTACCTGTATCACGTTTTCTGGTGAAAAAAAAGATTTTTCTAACATTTTTGTGCAAAAAATATATCCTTGGTAGAGGTCTCTGCGAGCAACTGTTTTCGAGTTATTGGGATTTGAAATAATTGATGCATTTGAATTATTTCCGTGGGGCTCGTAAGTCGCCTCTAAGAAGTAAATTTCGAAAAAGATACGCCAATGCATTTGTCATCTTTTATTCAATGGTCTTCTACATTCAACACTTGAATGTAGTCAAAAAAAAATTCTTGTTTTTTGTTACATAGTTTTTTTGGACTCTTTTCCGATTTAAATAAATAACATTCAGGTGAGTACTTGTCATGTCATTTCAATCGGTTCTTGTGACAGTGAAGTTGTTTTCTGTATTTGTGTTCCAATCTTTTTCAAATGTCAGCATACACGAATAGCGAAATGGCTAATATGATTTATATATACGGTCTTGCCGATGGCAATTGGTACGAGGCTAGACGTATTTATAATGAAAGATTCCCTAATCATCGAGCGCCGAATCACCAGACATTCAGAAACCTTTTTCAGCGGCTTATGGAGTCTGGATCCTTTGAAAAAGCTCCAGTGGTATGGCAGACCGTTGACTACTAAGACACCAGAAGTTGAAGAAGCTGTTTTTCAGGCAATCGAAGAAAATCCGCAGACAAGCACGAGAAAAATTGCGCAAAATCTGAACGTACATCACAAATTAGTTTGGTTAATTCTCAAACAAAATCAGTTGTGTCCTTATCACATACGTGTCCAAGCATTGTTGCCCCGAGATTTACTTCCCCGTGTAACATTTTTCAATGGATACTGCAGAAAATTGCACAAAACCCTCAATTTACTGCAGAGATATTATTCACTGACGAGGCACATTTTTCAAAGAACGCCATAATGAACTTTCATAATAATCATGTGTGGTGTGACGAAAACCCTCACGCTATAGTTCAGTCCAGGTTTAAACACCAGTTTTCATTGAATGAGTGGATTGGTATTGTTGGGGATTATTTAATTGGTCCCCACTTTTTTCCAGGGACTCTTAGTGGAAATTCTTATAATGATTTCCTTGAAAATATTTTGCCTGAATTACTTGAAGACATTCTACTTTTACTGAGACAAAGAACATGGTTTATGCAGGGTGGAGCGCCAGTGCAATTTACTTTAATAGTTTGTGAATTTTTAAATCAACGATTTAGAAACAGATGGATTGGTCGAGGCGCTGAAGTTCCAAATCAATTCTGGCCTCCGAGGTCTCCGGATTTAAATCCAATCGTTTTTTTTTTGTGGGGTGACTTGAAGGCCCTAGTTTATAAGGTGCCAATAGAAACCAAAGAACAACTTGTCAACGAATCATTGCTGGATGTGAAGCTATCCGAAATACACCAGGTATAATGGAACGTGTACGTGGGTCCATGAGACGATGAGCCGACGCATGCATAATGGTGCAAGGTGGCCATTTTGAACAATTACTTTAATTATTACCCTCAACTAACTGTTTTAGTATTAAATTGGTCTTAATTACTGTTATTATTATTAGTATTAAATTGTAATAACACCCCATTCCTAATTCAGTTAGATCTATAGTGGCTTCTATAGGAGCCTCTACTGAAAGGATATTCTATTTTTTGACAGAAATTTTAACTAACGCATACAACTTTGACAACGAATACTATATAAAAGACTCGTTTGAAGTCACTAATAAATTTAATAATTCAATACTTCCTTACAATTATGTTCTGGCAGGTTTAGATGTCGTCTCCCTTTTTTCAATGTTTATTTGGATGCTTGTATTAGAGAAATTCACAAAAATTGGGATGGTATTAGTAATTACGGTAGCAATAACGAAGAGACATTTTCGGAATTGTTGACTTTCCTTTTTGATAATACATATTGTTCTTTCAATAATAAAATTTATAAACAAACCTTTGGTACCCCAATGGGAGCCTCCATTCCACCCATTTTAGCAGCGTACGTCATGGATGATTTGTTAGACAATGTTATTCCAGTTTTATCTTTCAATCTGAACTTCATAAAAAAATATGTTGATGATATTATATTAGCATTACCGAATGATGGTGTGGATGAGATTCTCGATATATTCAATAGCTACGATCATCTTATCCAGTTCACAATTAAAACTGAGAACAGTGAAAATTCCGTACCATTTCGTGATACCAAGCTTATACGGACAACAGAAAACAAGCTACTGGTAGATTGGTATAGGAAACCATGCAGCTCAGGTAGATACCTGAATTAACATTTATATCACAAACAGTCTATGAAAGTGAACTTGGTAAAACAAATGAAATTAAGAGTACTGAAAATCTCAGATCCTAAAATCCATAAACAGAATTTAAATATTCTCTTTAACCTTTTCTTAAAAAAATAATATCCAAGAACTTAATAACATTCTTTATAATACTTCGTCTCACTTAGAAGTACTAGCCTTAAACAGTAATAATTCAAACAACAATAAAACTAACACCAATGGAACCGAATCAAGACGAATATGAAATCTACGAGAGGCGGCCTACAATCACTAGACCGGCAGGAGTCCGCCTGAAAGAGCTCCTAACATCCCTTCATTACACTTTTCCAAGAGTATATGATATAAACCAATTCGAAAATACCCCTTGGAAAACAGACCCACCCTCGATCAATGTAGAATTACTAAAATACAAAAAAGGAGACACCAACAGTATCATTATCCTCATGGAATTCTACAGAATAATTGATTGCAACCCAGAATGTCAAATAATTTATACAGAAAGGGTTCTGGAAGCTCATTCTGTCATTCGGGAACCGTTACTCATGGACACTTCCTAGAGAGGCTACAGTATACACTACAGAACTTTACGCAATACTACAGGCACTATTATATATTGAATTTACTGCCCACCAATCATACCTTATATGTAGTGACTCACTCAGCTCCCTGCAGGCACTGAGAAACCCCTTCACTAAAGACCCTATGGTGAAAACAATTCTGGCAAGACTCAATTGGCTAAAGAGTCAAAACAAAATAGTGAGATTCTGTTGGATTCCCAGTCACCAAGGGATTGCAGGAAATGAAATAGCTGACCGGTCAGCTAGAATGGCCGCTTCACAAGGAAACTTTGAAGATATTCCACTTAGACCCGACGACATAAAATCTCACTTGAGAAACGAAACTACCGAAATGTGGCAGAGAGAATGGGACAGAACCGAAACTAAACTGAAAATAGTAAAACCAAGCATTCGAAATAATACACAACTTCTCACCGGTAGTAGGAGAGATCAAGTGGTTTTATGCAGACTAAGAATAGGCCATACACGCCTGACAAATTCATTCATGCTTTTGGGGGTCAGACAACCCAGATGTGAACAATGTGGACACAGGTTAACAGTACAGCATATAACACAATGCCCCCATAATGACTTGATGAGACAACGAATAGGAATACCAGCAGAAATACAACAATGCCTTGAAGGAAACCGAGATGCCGAAAGGAGACTAATACAATTTTTTAAAATTATCAATATTTACCATCAGATATAAACAAAAACCTATTGGGAAAATTGCGGAGCACTCAGTCGGATATAAAATACCAACAGATTGGGCTAGTGACCTTTGAAGTCGATGCCGACAAACAAAACAAAAAAAAAAACTAACAATACGCCTATTCAACCTTTTTTCACTTCAATACCATATATAAGAGAGATCACTCCTAAACTCTACAGATTATTTCACAATCCTGAAAAATTCAAAATGTCATAAAACAGTTCTAACAATCAGATCAATTCATTCTAAAGTTCAAATCAATCAAATCAAAATATACTTTAATGTCAAAAGATAAAATATCGTGGACAAAGCAATAATAAATAAGTTTAGAAGCAACACAGAAAATTCAGGAGAATCAACACAGGAATATCAAAAAAGCATTGTATGTTAAAAAAGAAAGATAAAAACACAAATAAATATAAATAAATACACACAAATATATATACATCGTAGGTGAACGAATAGTCATAAGTTAACAGAACATTAAAGGAGTAAATAAATAAAGTATATAAATTAATAAGATAGTTTGAACCCATAGTCGTTACACTGTTTTGTAATTCGTAGTGACTATTAGCAGTGGACATATACAATGTTTAAAAAAGAAATGATTCTATAACAGTATGCCATCCATATCTTTATCAAAGTATTCTTGAACGCTATAAAATACCTGGTGAATGAGAACTTTCTTTACAGACTTTCTGAACTGATCAATTTATTCTATTCTATTCTAATTGATTGGATATCTTCAAAATGAGTCGGAAGATGATTATATATTTTAGCTGCATTATAGATCAGCGATTTTTTCATCAAATTTGATGATGGCATGGGCAGTCTTAACTTGTCATTTTGGCGGGTGGATCCAACAACATCGTAGGATGATTTGTTCTTATGTACCAGGCACACAGTTTCTAGTATGTATAAAGAGGAGAGTGTGAGTAATGTTTGCTCCTTGAACAAGGGTTTACAAGACACTCTAGGCCCAACTTTGCACATATATCTAATGGCGCGCTTTTGAAGAATGAATACTGTATTGAAGTGCTCTTGATTGCAGTTGCCCCAGAATGATATGCCATACCTTAGATGCGACTCAACTACAGCGTGGTACACAATTTTGGCGGTTACAATACCTAATTCATTCGACACCATTTGTAAAGCATAACATCCCAAAGCTAGTTTTTTGTTCAGTAATTTTATATGGTTGCTGTCCAAATTGATTCCAAGAAATTTATTGTTTTTTTTACTTGAGTTTTAAGTTGCAATTAAATGATATGAGATTGGTTTTGTCCATATTGAGGGATAACAGATTGGAGTTAAAGATAAAACTCCATTACTTTCACTGTCAAATGTAATTTATAGTATTTCTTGTCAATGTTGTAATAAACAATATATTGGTCAAACGCAAACATCATTATCGAACAGAATAATTTCCCATAAAAGTGACTGCCGATTGCACCCTGAAAGATGTACTTTGGCAGAACATGTGAATAAATTTGACTACCAGATGAATTACAATTCAGTGAAAGTGCTAGCGACAGAGTCACATACATCTAAGAGAACATTCTTAGAAATGGCTTTCATTTCCCAAGAAAACAATTGTATAAATAAAAAAATCAATATTTAACCATTTGAGCGAGATCTCTTATTTATTGTCTTTAGATATCAATCAAAATTGACAACAATGTAATATAAAATAATAGTTCTTTTTAACATTACCGCCACCTGGTAACATCAGTTGGTACTAGTCTAACAGTTGGAACCACTGTAACTAATTCCAAGTGACACCCGTCAGGTGTGTTGGCTTAAATATAATTGCGAGATTCATTCCTAACCTGTCAGTTTCACTTGTCACACCACATAAGAGTTCACATTTATATTTATATAATTTTAAACAACGCTAATGTGGTTGTAGTAACTTTGAACTTCGTTTTATTCCTTGATCTACTTTTTTTCTTTTGGATCACTATGTTAGATGAATATGTTTAACATCATTGAAACCAACCTCAACAAAGTTGTAAGTAGCATATTGTTTCGCACTTGAATATGTATTACTATTGGTTTTTTTCATCTATTGCAGTTTCCCTGATAATGGGAATAAACATTTCCGAAAGCTTGGATAAACCTTAAAGAGTTAACTTTTTCATTGCTGCTTACCGCCCCAATATCACTAGTTTTGTATATATATATATATATATATATATATATATATATAATTTTATTTTGTATCCTACTTGTCTCCTGTTGTATGCAGTTTTTTTTTTAAATTTTATATTTTTTCCAAGAATCCAAGAAAAAAACAAATCAAAATAGTACTACCACCTATACCACTTCAGTTTAGATATAGTCATGTTGAAAACATGATGGTTTTGAGATCAATAAACCCTCAAATCCGCCTCATCAGAATCATGCCCAGCTTGTAATACAATTAATTATATACTTATATATTATGTCTCTAAAGTTGAATTCGATAGAGAGATAATGACTTTCAATAGATTTATTGACAACTTGAGTGATTGGTGTATAGTGGCAACTCATTTCACCATTGTATTTCTCGTATTCACCATTAATTGTTCTCGAAAGGTCACTAATATCCTCACTTCTAACACCAACTGTTTCGAATCTGGGGTTTGTGTCTATTAAAATACCGAAATAATAATAATACACTGTCAACTAAATTAATCAGTCATTGTTCACTGTATATTCGTAACAATATTCTTCTTGTATCACATCTTTCAATCTGTTTGGGGCGATTATTAATCCAACTCCTTCCTTTGTTCTTTCTCATCCACTGTCGACCAATACATCCAGTATCCTTTATGTATGATCTTGAACTGTTTTCCTTCTTTTTTTGTTTCTGTGATTCCAAGCATTTCTATATTTTGTTGTCTTCTTACATATTCCATGTTCCTATTTTGATATATTTTTGGTCTTTTTTGGATTTTTTGTTTTGTTTCTTCCTCTTCATTTTCTCCATTCCATTTATTTTTTTATTTATTTTAATTTTTATGTGCTTTTTTACCTCTGTCTATTGCTTCCCTAATATCTTATTTTTCCTTTGTACGTTTTTTCCCGTTTGGTCATCTGTTTTAATATATATTCTTTGAATTGTCCCGCTTTTAATCTGAACTTTTGTTCCTGTTCCTTTTCACTAAATTGTTTGAATTTATTGTCAGTCTTTATTTCCAGGCCAGTCACAACAATGATGTTATTTTTCTAATCTTATTTTACCTTCTACGGATTTAATCTTCTCTCTTATCACCTTATTTCTTTCAGCAAGTCCTTCTCTTGCCTTGATTGCCTTCTTACTACTTTTGAACATTTCCTCTTGATTCTTTTGATTCTTCTGCTGACCAATTGTCACTATACATTTTTTGGAACCTATTTGCTATTTTAAATTGGGCTTGTCTTATAAGGCACATTTACTCACATATGCCTGAGAAATATTGTAGCATATTAGTTATAAATGACCATATTGTGTTAATTTTTTCATAAATTATAACTGATTCCTAGTTGATATTAGTATTTCTTCGTACTTTGTTGAGCCCTAAGATAAGATTATTATTATTTATAATATTGGTAGAACTATACAAGGTATCATTTGATATCAACTTTGTAGGGATATTTATAAACTGTTGTGGATGTATAATACTTCACATAACTTCGAAGCTTTATATTCTTTCATCACTGTACCATATACTTTTGCAGTATCACCTGACATTTAATTGAGCATTAACAGTGACTGATTAATTTATCTTTATCAGAAATATCTTAAATTGATTATTCCAATTTTTGTTTCAGATCCAGCATCCATGTCTTCTTCGAAAGCTTTGGAAAAAATTGGTCAAAATCTGCAAACCCAGTACGAGAGGTGGCAACCTAGGGCAAGATACAAACAGTCTTTGGATCCAACTTCGGATGATGTCAAGAAATTGTGTACTTCCCTTCGTAGAAATGCAAAAGAGGAGAGGGTACTTTTTCATTATAACGGTCATGGTGTACCGAAACCTACCTCCAATGGTGAAATATGGGTTTTCAATCGAGTGAGTCATTAATTGCTGAATTTAACTTATTTATTAAGGTCGATAAAAAGAATGAGTTTGTGACTACTATTGACAAATTTGTGCCCATTTGATTAGTTTATAAAATACATTTCCATACAAATAGAAATAAAATTTACATGATTAAATTATTTCATTTTATCCACTGAAAACAAAATGTGGATAGGAATACCCGTGAATTTTGTTTTCAGATTCTATAGTTCGAGAAATAAATTAGAAGAGGAACACTGCATTGTCGGTCATGTTAAATATTTTCATAGTCAATATCATGGATATTATAGTATCTTAGCATCAGAGTTTGATAGACTTTCTCAAAATACATTATCAACTATTTGAACATAATGACCTAATAGAGAAGAACCAACCTCTTCATTTACAGTTTACATTGCAGCTAACTAGTCACAGTCTGGGCTCAGTATTCAGTATCATTTAATGAGATTTCATATTCAATAGGTTACAGACCTATGAATCATTGATCCACAAAAAAATAGATTAATTAAGATTTGAGAAAAACCAGTTAAAAAGATTGTGATCCCCAAAAATTTAAACAACTATTGGGAAGTCGGTGTGTAGTATTTTTCATTTTAAAATGATTTTTTAATTTCTCGATTGTTTCATAGCTCTAAGTGCAATTATATTGTTACTTATTTTCTAATTTTCAATTTCAGACATACACTCAATACATTCCACTGTCGATATATGATTTGCAGACTTGGATGGGAGCTCCATCTATCTATGTATATGACTGTTCCAATGCTGGAATTATTGTGGAATCTTTCAAACAATTTGCAAATCAGCACGAATCTGAGTACGAGGTAAAAAATGTTCAAAGCTATAGTTATATTTACATTAGTAATTTGAACTCATGGACCCAAAATGTTGTGTTTAGCATTTCTACTACTAAATACCATCTGTATGTAAAACAGATTCAATTTATCAAATAAGCTTGGTTGCATTACATCGTTTCTGTGGTACAAAACTGTGCAGCATAAAATCCAAATAATGTTTAGGAGAAAAATTACATAGACATTTTAAAAATAAAATGTATGGGAAAGACCAAAATAAGTGCAGACCATACGAGCAATTGGAAATGCGATAATGAATATGGTCACGTCAAAATCATGCTTTTGGAACTCTCTAACTGGAAATGACATACAAACAGTTGAACAAAAAGGCTTAGGCGTAGGAAAAATAGGCTGCCACCGAGAGAGAACTATCTGTTTTTCTATTCTGAAGCGGGCCTCCGAAACATAGCAAAACTTAAGTTTTCATAATATTGCAGCTTGAGGAAATACTGAGCATTATGCCATTTTTTGAAAAACCTGGAATTGCAAACTATGTAGTGAGCACAAAAACATCTTTGAATGTGTGGCACTGTAATACAGGCAATGCAATATCTTTGAAAAAATGAATCCCAAAAATGGCACTATCCTAAATCAGAGTGAATAGGCTGCTCAACCTTGCGAAAAGCATGAGACTTCCAAAAAAGGATCACTGAGAATCCTGTTAGGTTACAGCAGAATACTAAGTGATAAACTGGTCTCCAGTATGTCAGCTCAAAAAAGAGCCTTTCATTTCAATTCTACTTGCAATGGCCCTCCTGGTACACAGGGTATATCTATTCCTAATTTTCCTCCAGCTATCACTTTTTTTCCACAAACTTCATAAAGTATATCATTTTGGGTTCCATAATGTTGTCACAAACATTAACTGTGTATATGGAATAAAAAACTTTTTTTTAGCAATCTTTGGCACAACAACCAAGACTGGCAAACACTCATCCTCAGCCTTCTTTCAAGAATTGTATACAACTAGCTGCTTGCGGTGCTAATCAGGTGTTACCAATGAACCCATATTTACCAGCTGATTTGTTTACTTCGTGTTTGACAACACCGATAAAAGTTGCCTTAAGGTGGTTTGTCTTACAATCCACTTCTAAATTGGTTCCGAAAGTCACTTTGGACTTGATAGACAAGTAAGGATCATTCTCGCTTTTACTTTTTATGTAACGTGTTTATTCTTAAATATGTGTATATGGTTTCCATAACATAACACCTGAACATTTAATTATTTGGTGCTTTTTTATTTATTCATTTACGGGAGGGAAACATCCGCTTGAAGGGTCAAAACAGAAAATATATATGTAAACTTTGTAGTTGAGAAAAATATATAAAATGTAAATACAATTACCAAGTAATGAATATAATTATAAGTTGACAGATTGAACAATAAACAATGTAAGCAATCCTAAGAATTGTGACTTATTTATTTTTTAGGCGACTATATGACATTTCCTTGACTTCATTGAAAGAAGCTTTGAAACAATGAACACTTGTACTATTAGCATTCCTCATTATTCGTGTTAAAGGCATTTCAAGTTCGTAATTTCTTTGATAGTACTGTAAATGGACGGTAGTATTAGATCTGGTCCCAAAAGATTTGACTCTCGGACCAATATTATGCAGAAGATCAGGATAACAAATTTTACTTGATAGTAATTTAAATACAAAGCACAGATCAGCTTGTGTCATTTTGTTTTTCAATCGTTGCAATATTCAGCTTGGAATGAATATAAAGTTGTATAGTAAAATGATGGTTGATTATAGGGATATTAAGTTTATTGGCTGAATATCTCAAAAATTTATGTATTTTGCCAGGCTGTTTATGTAGCTATTATTCCAAATAATCGAAGCATATTCCGAAGTCGTACGTATTTTTAATGACTCCATTGACACACCTTTTGAAGTTCACTGGAAAGATATCCTAATAATTTGCGTGTTTTCATTGATATATTGACTATATGTTGGGAAAAAGTAAGTGTACTATACATTGAAACACTAAGATCTTTTATTTCATGTACCCCTGTTCAATCCAATTCATTTATTGAAAATATTGTTACGAATCTAGGGTACGTTGCTATTAAAATATGGAACTAATTATTATCCCTTTATTTGAAATTCACAACACAATACAATAATGCATTGACAAATAAATCAATCACAATTCATTGTTAAAATACTGCGCGCAATACTGCACCACTAAAATGAATCAATAATTCAATTATAGTCGGCGCGCCAAACCGATAGAGCATTTTATATATGGTATGCACGTGAATCACTCTATCTGTTTGGCGCGCCGACTATACCAGAAAATTCTCGCAGCTGCTTCAGATCCCTGGAAAGTTCTTTATTATTTTGTGGGAAAGCCCGATCAGTTACTTCACAATGGTGAAATTCCATGTGGACCAGACCCAAACCACAAGCAGAGGCTTACTGTATTCGTAACAATATTCAGATTATGCTTCTGTACAGTATTATTTTATAGCATCAATTTAGTAAGTTTTCTATACCCAATGCAGCTCAAGATGAATGAACTGTCTGTGTAAATTAAATGCACCTGGTAACCCTTTTCAAAGGCATTCTGATATACAAGCAAACTAGTCACAGATGAGAGAATATGGGTGGGACAAAGCTGTATTTGAGAATTATTGAATAGTAATTTCATGTTAACTGTACAAATACACAGTGGAGAAGTAGAAAGTAGAATTTTTGCTCATATCATATTTTCTATTGGCTGAGTTGAAATCGATTTCGATCCTGAAGTCCATGAATAAAAACTTAATTCTGTAAAAGGCAAGTTTGGAGGGCAGATTTCTTCCTCTCATTGCCAAAAAGTCTGAGAAGAATATATAATTAGAATTAACCGTGGTATAGTGTTCAAAGAACCTCTGATGAGTAGGCAAATTTCTTCTTCGGATACGAAACTGCTAGAAAGTCAAAAGTTTCATCAACTCCATATTTTTTCCACAAAAAATAACTTATTTATTTTAGTACACTTATGATATACAGCTATTTACATTGAAACTTTTGTTATAATTGAGATATAAAACAACTTAGTATACACAGAAGAAAGATTTTCTGAAAATAAATTAGCAGTTTCACAGCCATTATTGCTTCTCTTATAATTCAAGTAGATGGAAATTCAAACTGAAGGACGAGCTTTATCATAGTCTGATCCTTTCAAGCCGAGATATTTAAGAAACATGCCAGGGACAGAATGGAATAGGGAGTGTCACAGTCACATTTTTTGAACCCTCTATATACATCACAGTAGCTGCAACCCTGTTAAAAACATGCTAAATTGATATATTTCCCACACATTTTCTTTGACTTCTGATGCAACTGATCTCCTTTTTTTCACACTTTCTGATTTGATATGTGTATCTTTTTTATGGACAACCCTATGGAAGTGATTGATAAACATTCATGAGCAGCTTTTATTTGTTATTTTAATTCCAGTGTTAATCTATTCTTGAATATTATATATTAAAAAAATTCGAACCAAATATTACAAGTGCTTGAATTATTATTGGATTTTTTTGTTATGAATAGTTCGAGAAAATTATCCCTTGACTACGAAAAAAATCCGGAAATAATTTGAGCACCTGTGATATTATAAGTGAAAAATCTAAAATGGCTAGTTTGAATATAATTCAAACTAGAGGTATTTTGCATTTACAGAAGTTGGATTATTTTATTGAAATATGTTGAAAATTTATTGATATATACATACTTCTGTTTTATATTACATTATAATAGATTGTAGTTTTTTTAATGGCCATACCTTTTAATTAAATTAATATTTTTGGTAGCTATAAGGAACTCAACTTTAATTTTGTTAGAGTTTTTTCTGTTAAGTGTTTGGTAATTTTTTTCCAAGTTCTTTGTTGGACAATTATTGTCAATTGAACTTTTATTTCTAGATATGAATGAGTTTTACACTTCATCAAATTTCTCACTAATTGGGGAATCATACTATAATAGAAAATGAAGAACTGTTTTAACTACATACCACTTCTCCATACCTATTTCTAATTTTAAACCATATACAATCAATTTAAAAACAGTTTCAAATTGCCATACTTTTCCGGGGTGACATCGCATATACTGTTTTATCAAGTTTGGTCGTCTGACCATGTATTCTGCAAAAAGAGGTGTTGTTCCTGGTTTGAATCATAGAGTAATTGGGACCATCTGAAGAGTAGCACACATAATAACAGATATTTTATATAGAGAGAATAAGATTTATGTACTTATGATTACCGATTTTTGTATGTCAATGAAGAATAAATGAATTCTTTTGGAAATCTATGTTTTCTGGTGAATCTAGTACGTCAAATATATATAACTATATGTATGAGATCATCTATCAGTCCAATAAAATTTCGGGCGCATTCAAACTAGGGTTTGAATTTATCTCTTTATATTTTCTGAATCAACATTAATCAGGAATGGTTCAATTTATCAAGTTTGGGTTGTAGAACATTGAAAAATAAAAAAAAATACATATAATTATCCATTCATTCATTTCATTCATTCATTCTATAATTTTTCTTCAATTGCAACTTGTGACAATTTCTTCAGATTTCATTAGTTGGTAAGATATTGAAGGTAGGTTACCCTATACCTCGAGGTTTTTTCAAAGAGTGTTTTTTATTGTCAGTTTTCTCATATATGAATGTTTTACATTTCATTAGCTTTCATCACGTCACAAGCTCGAATCAAAAAATATTTTTCTGGTGACTCAATTATTCCCCCTCACTTTTCGGTGATGCTGAACTGTTCTTTTGTTGGACAAATATCTTCTTCCTACTTTTTATATAAATAAATGAGTTTTACATTACTTGGCTTCAATATTTCCCATTCAATAGGATGTTTTTTTGGTGGCTTGATTTGCTTCCATAAATTTGGGTCATTAAACTCTAGGACTTTACCAAATTTAAACTTGAGTTGTATGGTTTAGATTTCAGAAGGCAGTGACATAATCAAATAAACAGACACTGGGGCAAGACCATTCGTCTTTTTTTTTAATTTTTCATTGTAAAACTGCATATCAACGAGATTATGCATGCATTTAAAATAATTTATTTGTAATTATTGTTTTTTTTTATTTTTAGAATGCCTGGTCAGATCACTGATAGAAGAACAATGTTAGGAGAACTGAATTGGATCTTCACAGCAATAACGGACACCATTGCCTGGAACACATTACCTAGAGGTAAAGATGAATTTACATCAGTGAAAACACATTCTGGAGTTGACCAAATTTTGTGTTGCATTTGCACCTTTCACTATGTGGAACCATAATGATTCTAAAAGGAATGAACTATTTCTTAAAATCAGAAATAAAAGGTTATTCTGATTTTGATCAATCCCTTATATTAATCATTTTGTCAGTGGAATCAGGGAGGAAAAGAATCAATGAGTATTAAGTTTCATGGTAATAGTAAATAAACCACGGTAACTTTCCTGCACATTTACACAAAATTTGAATACTTGATCAATTTTTTATATCAATATGATAGTGTAACTGCAGATCTTATTAACATATTTTTGAGATTTTCTGAAAGTGTACAAAATCAATGGTTAATCTCAGAACTAAAAATTACTTAATATCATTGTATCATTCCCAATAAATATTCTATCATTGCTTGCTAGAGAGGAATTTATGATTTGATGAAATTCATTGTAATGGTAAAGATAAATATATGGCAATTTTTGAATTTTTTGTGGCAAAAAGACAGCTCTAATGATAACCGACTCATCTGTGACTTAAAGATAAACTATCTTCCATCCTTCAACATAACCTATTTGCCTCATTAATCTATGAGTTCTTATATAGTTGGTTTTATTTTGATATATTTTCAATTCTAAAACCAAAAGTGTACAATGCTATTTATCACATACCAAAATGTCAAAAAAAAATTTTTGGAGTTGACTCTGCTTAACAATTATTTACCCTCTAAGTACAGAGTTATTTTTCCAGTGGACATTTTTACAGCCGAGATTATTTTCTAAGTCAAATGCACATTGGTAGGCGACAGCTGTTTTTCGACAAATTCTGTGAGTTACTGCATTAACTTGATGATACAAACACAAAATGGATATAGTCCATCCAATATCAATTGCAGAAGCTGTTTCTATAGGGAGCAAATAAAAACTCACTTCGCTAACACGAGCGTATATGCGAAGAAACGGAACGAAAAATAATGTGTACTACTCGTAAACATTCGCCGCCGGCGTAGGGAAGATCATAAGAGCCGATAGTCAACGTGGACCTGAGTGACAGCTGTCACCGATTCGTCTGGGCCAATCGAATCGAATGCTTGGGGGTGTGTCTATACGATGGGAGGTCATAAAATCACGCGTTATATTTGCGTTTCAATAGCTCTGAAAGATTAAAAACCAGTAGCGTCTGTGGTCTTGGTGTGTGCCGATCGAAATACGTTTTAGGATATAATAATAACCTACATCAAACAATGAATGAAATTATTTTTCTTTCTTAATGTATATGTATAAATAAAAGCTTGTCTTTAATTTTTTTTTCATTTTTCATTATTTATGAAGTATTTTTAAAATCTTAAAATATCTTAATAAAATTAGTTATCTCCGCCACTGCTGCTCAAAGGATTTCGCCGCAAGACTTTTTTATGCTTCTGCAATTGATATTGGGAAAACTATACCAATATTATGCAGTGATAACCTAATACATGTATGTGACAATAGCTACGAGTTTGCTACAATAGATACTGTAAACAGGTCTGCACTAGACATTTGCCGCATGCGTAAATGCATGTGGGCAATATGCGATGTTAGGACATACGATGTACAAAGGGTTGTTGCAGAGGTACGATATAAAGCACTCAGAGGAGCTTAAGAATTAAGTCTGTCACTGTATACAGTGCGGTCCATAGGTGTGGAATAAATTATTTTTTTCGTTATTATGTATTCGTTTAAAAAAAACCTGAAACAGGTCGATTTCTATTGTCAATTTGCCAATTTACAGTATGAAAATATTACCCCCTTCTTGCACCCCCTCTGAATTATGAGCATCCACTCAAAAATTTTAAATGAGGAGGGGGGTCGTGTGGGACCTTGTTCGAAAGTGATTTTCATTCTCTGTTCAGCAATATTAAGTTTTCCAAATTTGGTGCAATCATAACACATTTATTTTGAAAATGTAAAATTTTTATACTTTACGTAGAATGAAGGAAATAATGCACATAATGTTTAGGAAGTATTTTTCAATATATTTTACAATTAAATTAAATGTTCAAAATGACCACCATTTTCCTTCAATAAGCAAGTCGATCTTGGAATTCTCTCGAAACATTTTTTAGGACCTCTGGGGTTATGTTGTTAATTTAAAATCAAAAGTATATTTCAATAGACCAGACAATATTGCAGATTTAAAAGTTAGGATAACGGAAGAAATTAACAACATAACCCCTGAGGTCCTACAAAATGTTGTATAAGAATTCCAAGATCGACTTGCTTATTGTCAAGAAGTAAATGGTGGTAATTTTGAACATTTAATTTAATTGTAAAATAAATTGAAAAATATTTTTATACTGTAAATTGTCAAATTGATAATAGAAATCGACCTGTCTCAGGTTTTTTAAACAAATACATAATAACCTCAGATCAATAAACCCTAGATAGGCCCGATTCTAAATTTACATTGCAATGTTATGAACCGAACATAATTCTGGCAGGAGAAGTTTTGGGTATATGATAGACGAACCAAAACAAAACATCTCTAGCACAGTGCCGTGCCGTTTTAAGGGGTTCAAAACAGTATGTTTAATTGTTTTGTTCTACTACGCGAGATTCTTATACACTTCAATTTAGGGTTCACTTGTGTACATGTGTATGTTTGTTTGTTATCAATATAAAAAAAGAACATCATGAAAATTAAAAATTGCGGCTGATTTTTCATTGAAAGCTTTCATTTAACTTCACATTTGTATGTATGTTTAGTTCAAATCTAATTAATTTCGACCCACTTCTAGTTGTCCGATTAACGTGAAATTCGGGAGGTGTTCATGATTCCAATGAAAATACATTACTGATTTTTTCCAGAGGAAAATCAATATGGCGGACGAGTTTTGTGATTATGGTTCGATTCTATTTACAATTGGTATGTGGGGGTTTTCGGGGACAGCGATCATGAAAAAAAAATACATTATTTCAGATGTCAGTATTTGGCTAGGAAATTATTTACCTCTTTTTAGAAGTATCTATGGTCATAACTTCTGAGGATCTGGGAATTGATGAAACATAAAATATCTGTCAATACATTCCTTTATATTACATACAATATATTTTTTTTTTCTATTTCATTTGTGGATAGTTGAAAATTATTTGTGATATTACCTCATCTCACTGAGTACACAAGATTTCGGTTGGCATATTTTGTGGTGTCCAATCCATTGAAATCTAAATTCTCGTGGTCAATGCTCAAAAAAAAATTTATTGAAATCTATAAATGTGAATATACATAATTACCAGTAAAATATGTATTGAATTGAAAACTTCTTGGTTGATTTCGGGTATGGACGCCATAAACAGCAAATTAACAAACTTTTATGATTTTTATCACCTATATTATGGATTTTCAAGATAATAGCCCAAGTGCCAAGACGTCTGGGTTATAATAGTATTCTCAGCCATGTTTATATATAATTTTTTTTACTATTCGCAATACTCCTATTATAAAAACAAAAATATGATTAATGTTTATTCAGTTCGTTCGTAATAAATAAAACCATATCCAGAATTTTTCAAATTTTATTTCTTCAAATATTTATATATAGGTAATTTGTTTCACTACTCGCAATACTACTATTACAAAAACAAAAATATGATTACCTAATGTTTATTCAGTTAATATCATGAAGCCATATCCAGAAGTAGGCATAATCTCTCAAGGACTGAGGAATGTGGCACAAATTGCAAATTTATTACTAGAAGAATAGGCGTCTAACAGTATTTAGTTTTTTTTCAATGTTAATCTTTGTGATGAAATAATTAATAACCTTTGAAAAAAAAAAACTCTGGATTAAAAAAAAAGATGTGCAATATATTTTACTGATAACAGCATATATACCAGTAGGTTGTTATACTCCTATTTTATGTTAAACCAATGAGGTGGGCAAAATATTCAGTTAGTGGTTAGTTCATATTATTCACAAACAATATCCTTAAAATCCTGGTTGGTGGTCCAAAATCACCCAACCCTGGAATAATGATTGCAAAAAACCTTTATAGGAACAAATTCCAAATATAATTAGTCAAATTCTCCTGATTTCTTTGTTATCTCTTGAATTTCAATCATAAATATTTTGCTGAGCTCAACATGTAAATGGTCTGTAAATAATTGGATGCAACTGTACTTATGACTCCCTACTAACACATGGCATCAGGTCTTAAACATGTTCTCCCTTGCGGCTTTTTAATAATCTTGGCTTTTGAAAAATGAACAGAACAGATAAAAGAACATTTTTTTAGGCTCACTGGGTCTAATTCAAGAGCATCACACCATACTTGTAGTTTTTCTTTATCAGTGGGGAATCTGTGAATAAATTATCATTATTAGTACTCTACCCCAAAGAAAACAATATCTTGGTAAAAACACCACTACAAAACTAAATTCTACTTGAAAAATTCGTTCGCATTCGACGCCACTGTTAGTTTACCTGTGGAATGTTTGTTTACTATAGTTTGTTTTACAAACAAAGCAGTATTTCGACATTTTGCACCACTAAACCACTTCACAAGTATAGAGAGTATTTTAAATGTCAGTAAAACCAAGGAAATATTGTTTTATGAAAATGAAAAACCACTATAACACATAAACACACCGGAATTATCTGAATATTACTTTACGTCAAAGCAAATTGCCGATGGCGAAGAAAACAGGGTTTCCAAGAATGGTTCAATTTATCGAGGCTTCCCACAAATTTCTGAATGTCTTATGATTTAACTGTTGAAAATGATATTCGTTCTACCTAGAAAAAATACTTTCAAACCTTGTTCAGAGTTGATTGACCTTACCGCCTTATATAAAATTTAGATGAATAAATCTAATAATATATAATGTGAATGACTACATATAAACTCATGTACATTCAATAAATTATGTCCATCTGACAACAACGATTCGGTATTTGTAAACAGTGGATGGTAAATAAAAACACAGTTATCTGTGCATTAATGCATAGGTTGTTTACGTAGCATCAGGCCTATCTAAGGTTTACTTATTGATCTGAGATAATAACGCTAAAAATGAATTTATTCCATACCTATAGACCGCACTGTATAATAACACTGTACTAGACACGTATACGTGATACTCGGCCAAATGGGACAAAGTTGCGTGTCAGACATACTCGACTTTCATACTCAAAGGGTTAATCATGCATGCTTTCACTAGATATTATTAAAAGACTCTGCCAATTCGCCAGTGATTTGATTTGGATGTGGTCATGGTCCCAATGTTGTTACAGTGTTCGTAGAGTTGAGAAGGGCTTTTGAAACAATTGATCATAGTACTTGTTATTAAAAAAATGAGAAGCTATCGGTATCAAAGTGTTTAGAGAAAATTCACAAGTATTTGAACGTCAATCAATTGAAAGTAAATATATACAAAACAAGAACTATGATTTTGACTACACAATACAAATATTAACAAATATAAATTCTTGCATTGGAAATTGATCATGAAAAAATTTAATTTGTGACAGCGATTAAGTAACTGGGTTCCATGTTGGACACATCATTTGTTGTACATTTCAGATATTTAACTAAAAAAATATTAAAGAAACTTAATTTTTTTACACGAATTTCTACTTGTTTGTCAACTGATATAACACGATTGAACAGCCACATTTCGATTGATTTGATTGCAGTACATTGCTTTGTGGTTTTGATTAGAACAAAATTATGATGTTACAAAATCGAGGAATGAAGCTGATTCTAAAATGCAATCGTTACACCAACATAGTGTTTATGCTTGATGCATTACAGTAGTTATCAATACGAGATGGTTTTATAGAGCAGCAATGGTATTTGCTTTCAAAACTATTAATATGTTACCATCATATTTCGATGAATTCATTATTTATTGAAATAGACTCACAATGCAAATATTTTTTATTAAAAAAAAAATATATATATATATATATATATATATATATTCAAGTCCAAACCTATTGATTATTTATGAAAACATATTAACTATTACTCTTTAAGTCTGTAACTTGTTAATATTTATAAATAAGTCTGATGAAGTTGTAGTATTGATTTATGTTCGAGTATTACTTTAATCAGTCATATGTACTACTTCATTTTGCATTATTGTATGTATATTAGTATTTCCTATTTCTAAATGAACACATTCATTCATTCATTTCTTCTCAAAATTGATATTGAACCGTTACTGTGATATAAATAAGTAGGGATTAGCTTGAGTGGCACACCTGATATAATCCTTTTCATTTTTCAGAACTTTTTCAAAAATTATTTCGTCAAGACCTCCTTGTGGCCAGCCTTTTTCGTAATTTCCTCCTGGCGGAGAGAATAATGAGATCTTGTGATTGCACACCTGTCAGCAGTCCACCTCTTCCTTCTACTTATCAACATCCCATGTGGAATGCATGGGATTTAGCTTTGGATCTAAGTTTAGGGCAGCTGCCAAACATAATCAAGACTGATGAACCATTTCAACACTTACCGTTTTTTGAAGAACAACTAACAGCATTTCAAGTTTGGCTAGAGTTGGGTGAGTGATCGATGTGTTTACATTGAAAATACTGAAAAGCTCTTAGGGTTGTCATGGGGGATGGCTACAAATATGTTTAAAACCTTTTTTGTGATCTGTACAGCTTTCTTCAATTTGTGCTATTTAGAAGGTTTAAATTTGGGATAGTTAAAGAGTTTCATGCCCAAAAATGAAATATGTTTCCAATCCTGACTTATGAAGTATCAAATGAAAGCTTATATACTTAAGAATGTTGTTATGGTTAAAAACATTGAGGCACAAAACTAAAGAATGTCACGGTCCTTAGAGAAAATACTTTCAGAAGACATGAAATACCCATCTCTCCTAACATTTGGAATAACCATTTTTGTACTGTTGCTGAAAAGCTTGGTACAAACCTCAGACCAATAAGTGACCCCATTGATAATGTGAAGGGCAGTAGAATAAACTAAAGCTTTGTTCTCTTATGACACTGACCTTCATGAATTGAAACAAATCATCTCCGCACTAAAAAAAAACATCTGGAGCTGAGGATTTTTGGCATTTTGATTATTAAAAACCTTCCAGAGGAGGCACTGTCAATATCCTTCCGCTTAATAAATCAAACATTTCAAACTGAGAAATTTCGTGAACAAATGAAAATCCGTCATAATTCCTCTGCATAAAGGAGGTGAAATCATTGAACTTTCTAATCATCGTCCTATTTATTGCACTTATCCCCACTTTTGTCAAGATATATTTTGCGTTTTATGTCGAAGAAATTAGGATTTGACAATTATTCTTTCTCTACCTTCAATGGGCCTTAACTCATAAAGTATTTGAAAGTGCCATGTTTTAACTTCGGATTTATGGTCAAAAAACGAAAATACCTTAGGTAACAAATTGTTTTTTTCTACTCAAGTGAGTCAACTCAACTCACCTTTATCAAGTCTTCTTCAACCCCCGGGTTAAAATATGATGAATATTAGAATATATGGAAAAAATATTATACAGTTTGTTCCAGTTGGTGACATTGCTTGAAAGTAGTTTTTTACCAGAAACTATGTTTATTGATTTTTTTTGTTCAACTATATTTATTTTTGAATTTCTTGGGTTGTAAAAGTTATGATCCAAAAAAAATTGTCGAAGTTTATGAGAAATCCGGAAGTCTGCCTTATTGGACTGTTATGTATCATGTCATTAAATTTGAATTGATTACTATAACTATACCAGATTTAAATATAGTTTATAAATGTATGATTTATATTTTTCAGAGATAAACATATACATAAATAATATTTTTTCTCTTCTTGAGTTTGGAGCTATTTACCAGAAATGTATATAAAATGGATTCATCTAAAATTATGTGAAATTCAGAAGATGTCTTGAAACTGTCTTTTAAAATTCTATGGCAAATTATTTAGTGTCAATTTAATTTTTTTGGAAGAAATCAAATCATATATTGATTGATTACAACTATATGTTTTATTTTAGGGTCAGAAGAGAGAAACCCCCCAGAGCAGTTACCAATAGTTTTGCAAGTTTTACTAAGTCAAGTTCATAGAATGAGGGCATTGGAATTGCTTGGTAAATTTCTTGACTTGGGACCTTGGGCTGTGAATTTAGCTTTGTCTGTTGGTATATTTCCATATGTTTTGAAATTGCTCCAAAGCTACGCCAAAGAACTTCGACCATTATTAGTGTTCATCTGGGCAAAAATATTGGCAGTTGATAATGTAAGTAATTTATGTGAGCTTATAACAGAAAAAACGCAGGATTAATAATCTCGAACATTTTCCTCCTTTTAACATTAGAGTCACGTTTGAGTGAAGAAGGGGATCGAATTAATGACTCCTGTAGAGCACTTGGTATATATTTCTTTTGATCGAGCTATTTAAAATTGATTTTTTAGGAACTGGGCCAGGAACTTAAGAGCATCTTTTCCCAGTGTCCTCCCAAAAAAAAATCAACTGACAATTGCTTCTACTTTTCCCAAAGAAAGTATAAAGCTAGAACACGAAAAATAAATGAAAAGGGTCTAATTCTCGACGATAATTGCGCCCTCTAGTTTGCTACTTCGTGAATTATAACATATTTTGTATTTTATTAGTATATTAGTTTGTTCGCTAAATATTTTTTAATTCCAATCCATATTTGGATGTAGGGGAGCCGTAATCTGAAAGATATTTTTAGAAACAAATGCCAATGTATTTGTTTTTTTTTACATCCCCAAAAATATTTGGTAAAAACATGACCAACAATTTCCATAGGTACTGTGTTGTTTTCTTTCTAAAATATTTTCGATGTTGTTTAACAACACCCCTTATGCCAAGTTTATATGACAGCCTAGATTGTACTGAATGACACAAAATTTTAAAATATTGATGGTGTAAGTTGAACGTTGGTAATTTCTGGTGCCCTCTGGATGACTTGTTAGTCATGATTTAATTATATAACATTACAATTTTCAATATGCAATTTATCTATTAGTTAATAAATAAGATCAATAAATTTGAATTCATTTCAAGATAGAGAAATTTCTTCAATTGGGAGCCCTTCTATTGTCATGACATGGAAAAAAAATTAAAAATAGTCTTTGAATCTATGATGTTTCTGACCAAACAACCCCCAATTTCACTTCAGTTGTGTATTCAGGTAACATACTTTATTTTCAAATTGATTTTCCTATTAAAAAGGAAACTGTTCATAACGCCTTTTAAATTTTTGCAGATGTTTTGAAGTTATGTCAGTTTTGTCATAATGGGTTTTTTTAATATTTTAAATTCTTTCACAATATCTGAAAGACTGACACTGTTTCTTTGTAGTCTTTCTAATGCCATAGAGATAGGCTTAAGTATTATTAGGTAATCTTCGACTAACCTTTTTAACACGTTGAATGCCATGTGCATATAAAAGTATACACGCAAGTTGGGTCCTGTACGCCGCGTGTATAATTTCATATACAGGAACAATAACTTGGTTCTGGCCGTGTGTATGCTACTAGGGCATGCTTAGGATAGGTTTCTTATGGCGGAATGGTTGGCGTGGCATGGAGTTCACGTCTAGCAACTTGGCTAAAAATTCGAAAATATATTTGAAGTACAAGGTTTTTATGTGAAAAAGTTTATTATTACAAAAATACAAATATTCTGGTAATATCAAGAACCAAAATTAAAAAGCTTATGGTATAGTAACATACAAAACATACAAAATATAAATAAAAATGTATTCTATTTCTTGAATGTAATGTAAATGAGGATGTGCACTCGCATGATACAAGAATAAAAAACAATATACACCAAACTTACTCCCGTTTAAAAATCTGCCAAAATTCACCTAACTATGTAGGAGCCAAAATGTATAACAAATTCAAACTTAATATAAGAATGATAGGAACTATAATTCATCATTCGAAAATGAACTAAAAAAATTTCTTATTGAAAACGAATTCTATAAAAATGAACAATTTCTCCAATTTTGAAAAATTCTCATTTTAAGTGGCTCACATTCAAATTTTAATCTGCATTTCTATGGTCAAGTTTTATGAGTATGTACCTGTATGTAGGCATTCACTTAATTTAATTGTATCGAATATTTTAATTCTATGTGTTTCTTTGACTAGTCCTATAAATGTATATCTGTATTTGGTATTGATTGAATTCAAATGTATATTTCTGTGATGAATAAACTGATTCTGATTCTAATATTATGCGTTGCCAACATTCAAAAGCTGCATGCACAGATTTTCTTTGAAATTCGTTATACTTTTTTGCCGGCGTTGTTATTCTATACCCGTGTACTGACATCTGAATTTGAATTCCACTATATACATTTGTACTCATACCTTCGCTCGAAGACTTATCCCGGCTATTATTGTCATTCACCGCACATTCAGAGACTGGATCAGCGTCTGAATGGTGTACGGCTTCCTCTTCATCATCACTCATGTCGAGGTATGTCTCCATAAGGGCCTGTAGATAGGCCTCTTCTCGTTCGTAAGACATTTTATACACTTCCACAAACGCGATTATTTCTCTACGTAATGTAAATGGTGACTGAGCGCAGTGATAAACTTATTCGCAATATTATGTTATTCAGTTTATGCAAGTTGAGACCTGAAAGCTGTGTATTCCAGAAAATACACATGGCGCAGAAATACATGATAACAACTCTACGCCGCGTGTATTGCTGAGTCACACGGCAGGGGTGGAAGAGGGTAAAATAACAGAAAAATTTAATTTTACATTATAATAATACAAAATACATAATTTTTTGAAAAATTAATTTTAAAAATTGGTGTGGCCTGAGGGACCTTTTCCAAAAATACCCGCGGCATTCAACGTGTTAAGTGAATATTTGAAATTTGTCCTCTTATAATATTGTCAATTTCGTTTTTGTTCTAAGCAATTTTGAAAAGTATGGGCCATGACTCAACGAAACCTTCTAAACAGTTGGCAAGCGAATTCCATCTGACATCATTTGGCAAAACTAGCTTTTTGCTTCCTTTGGCATATGCTGCAGAGGCAAAATGGTTGTTAAGGAAGTATTTGGCAATGTAAACACGTTCGCGGACATTCGATTTTAGTGGTAGGGGTTAGTAACGGCACTGTCGGTATATACCGCCGACTTCTTAATTCCGTAGGGTGACACTGTCGTGATTTGCCGTCTTGTGCTTTATGCTCCCTAGACAATACTGTCATAATTTCCAGTCTAATTTGCGTGTAAAATAGGATATGTCCTACTAGAAGCATCTATCTCGCATTTCAGATAAATACAACTCTTGATTTAGTGGTGGGGTGTATTTTCGTGATTTTTTTTCCGTGTTCACATAAGGCTTATTCAGTTGACTCTCAGCAGTCAAGGGTTGCGGTTGCCTCTATTCTTGAAGTGTAATACAAAGTGCAAAATGGAAAGAGAAAATGAAGAACAATTGTTGAAGTGGCTTGATGCCAGTAGTGATGAGGAATATTTGAACAATGTTCCAAGTGATCATGAGCCATTCAGTACTGATGACTCACTGAATGATCCCGAATATGTACAAGGTAGTGAGAGTGATAAAGCTTCAAGTAGGTGCAAATGAGGGTAAAAGTAAAAATATTTGCAATACATTTCGATATTTGAATAATTCCCCTTTTTTCAGCTGGCCCCTCTCAAAGACAACCAGTATATTTCATCAGAGGGTGATGGAGAAACTGAGGAAACTGTCTCTGATCATTCAAACGAAGCACCAAATAACTGGCAAGATACTGTTGTTTCTTGTATGAATCTTGGTTTTGATCCTTCACATTCTGGTCCCGAGAGAAATTTCGAAAAGATGTCATCAGTAGAAGTTTTTCAATTGATTTGGAGCCAAGATATTTTTCAATTTATTACTGACAAAGCAAACAGCTTCGGCTAGTCTTTAAGTCTCAACAATAGACCAAAAAGGAGAGGTGAACGTTTTAAGACCTTCAGAAAAATAAGTCTAGACGAAAATAAAACATTTTTTGGTCTTTGTTTGTTGGCAGGTCATCTGAATTTTAGATCAATCAGAAGTTTTTTTTGTCTTGATCCATTGTATTATCATCCATTGTTCACATCGACCATGTCAGGTAGACGATTTGAACATATTCTCAGATGTATGAACTGTAGTACGGAAAATAAAAACGACCCTCTCCATAAAGTGAGTTGGCTTTTAAAAAGAGTCATTTCAACCAGTCAAAATATATTTTATTCAAAAGAATCCTTATCTCTGGACGAATCACTACTATTATTTCGTGGCAGGCTAAAAAATTCAAAGTTTACATAAAGATTAAAAAATCCAAATATAGCATAGCATTTTATGAATTATGTTGAAATATTCCTGGTGTGTTTTGGTTGTCTCGCAGGCTGCAATGATGCGATTCCTTAAATCATTCACACATTTAATGGGGGTCGTATAAACCAAGGACTTCAGGTGACCCCAGATGCAAAAGTCGAAGGGGTTTAAGTCTGGAGAACTGGGAGGCAAAGGTTGAGGCCCTGCTCTGCCTATCCAACGATTTGGATACACGTCAAAGTACTGAAGAGCAGTTATGCTGAAATAGACAGGCGCACCATCGTGCATAAACCACATTCGTGGTCGAATAGCTAGTGGAACATTTTCAAGTAAAATGGGAAGCTGCTCTTGGAGAAAATTTGTATAGGTTGCACCAGTTAGCCTTAACGATAGAAAATATGGTCCAATAATATTTTCGCCAATAATTCCGACCCACAAATTAACTGAAAATTCATATTGATACCGACCTTCTTGAATTGCATGTGGGTTATCTTTGGCCCATAGATGATTGTTATGGAAAATTGTAATCCCTTGCCTTGAAAAGTTGGTTTTGGCAGTAAATATTACATTTTCTAAGAATTGAGCATTTTGGGTAATCATTTGAAGGCTCCATTGACAAAAGTCTACTCGATGGGGAAAATCTCGCGGCAAAATTGCCTGGACTCGTTGAATATGGTAAGGATACAATTGGTAATCCTTTAACATTTTCCAGATTAGTTTATTGCTAACATTAAGGGTGTTAGCAATTTTTCTTGTACTTAATTCCGGAAGATCTTCAATCATATTGAGAACCTCTTCCAGTGCCACCGTTCATATTACTCGTAGACGACCACAAAGTTGTTCGTTTTCGAAAAGTCCCTCTTTCACAGAGACGTTGGTGAAGATGTGCAAAAATTGTGTGATGAGGTATCACGCGCTGAGGATACATCTCTGCATAGAGCCGTCTAGTTTCCAAAGAATTTCCATTGGCATGACCATACATAAAATGCATATCGGCCATTTCAGCGTTAGTGTAATTATTCATATTGAAGATTCAAAAGACACAATTGCACTTTCAACTACCACATAGAAATCAAAGCGACTTGACAGCCACCTACTAGATTTTTTTTAATTTTAAAATACTACCATTGAAGTCACAAGTTGTGCAAACAAAACGTGACAGCTACCTACTAAATGTATTTACAGAAGATCCGTTCATGCACAATGTTGTATTTTATTTTTTTAACAGGAAACTATTGCTTTTACGGGCACAACACAAGAGTTAAAAAAGTTCTGCAATGAATCGTTCTTTTCAACACAAATTTATTAATTTTGTTTCGTTAAAAAGTTCTGGTAAAAAATGGAATAGGGGTTGCATGTTTCACCCCTTTAAAAGATCACAACAAAATTAAAAAAATATTCATAGGTAGCTTTTTTATTGGTAGAACATGCCCACAAAATGCCATTTCTTCAACTCTTCAGCAATTTCAAGAAAAAAAAACTTTTTTTTTTTCTAATTTTTGGAAGTGTGTAACTTTTCAAGGCCTAAGAGCTTTTGCTTACATGAAAGACCCCTTTTAATTTTCGACAAGGAATCACCCCCTAAAAACTTTCGCACTTATTTGGTAACACCCTGTATATCATATATATTTTGTCAATAAAGTGAATCAGCAACAAACTTCTTCCTTTTATTTCATCTGAATGAGCTATGAATGGACGTCATATGACGCCAGGAGTCCTGTGAGACACTGGTAGGTGTTTACTGGGACACGACGTCATATGATACATCATTCTGTATACTATCAACATATCTACTGATTTAAACGAATTAATTGCTATAAATTTCATTTCTTCATAAGTTTTTCGATGTCCCAGTGGGAGATCTGACAATGACGTGAGAGACCGACAGTGTCCTCGAAAGTGTTAGTATTCGCGATTTCCAAATCCTTACATAGTAAATTTAAAATATGTGCAGCACAACCATATGTAATAAGGTTCATTTCAGTAGTAGATGTTTTTATTTGATGCCGCATTGCAGCCATAATAGCTATTACGTACTGTACAGTCATATTCGGTTTCAAGCTTATTTATGAATATACAGAAGTATGTGGATTCCCAGAAGTATCTACTAAGAAGGAAGATCCATTTTCTGTTGTAAGCGTTGCACAGAATATCGGTTCATTATGCACATTGGACCATCCGTCAAGTGACAAGACACACAAATGTTTTCAAAGCATTTGATTTTTTCTTTATAAATTTCATCAAGCAAAAATATTGAGAAGGTGGTATGTATCCAGGCCATAAAAGAGCTATAGTTTTTCTTACTTCTGGTTGCTCCATACAGTTTAAACTGCTGTTTGTAGCGTAGAGGGCTCTGGGAATCTGTTTGTCAATTTCCTCTTTAGTAGATTTGCTAGTGCATACGACAAAAGATGACAAAGATCCAGAACTAGAACTTGCTGACCTTGTTTCTGACACTGCTTTTCTTTTCCGACAATCTGCAGTGGAAAGACTGGAAAGTGACTGTAAAGGTTGTGAAGTACTTGGTTCCTGCAAGTTTTGTGGTGCATTCAAACCAGAAGTAGCCTCAACCTTAAAAAAAATACAATATTTAAAGTTAAAGCAAAATCTCTATCTTCAGTAAAAGTTATTTGAAAAATCGAAAATAAAATTTTAAATTCAACACTTCGTATCTCAGAAATGGCGCATGTTCCGGACATAAGTTTATTTGGCAAATTGGTTTATTTTCTTAAATTCTATGTTGGGTTAAAAAAAAACTTCAACTTAAAAATCACCCTGTATTCTGTATATCTTTGAAAAATTATGATAAAAATAAAATTTAAAGAAACAAATTTGTTTACTTATTATTATAATATGCTCTTTGTGTACTTACAACTGTAAGCTATAGCTCTATTCACATATCAGTTTTATTACATTTTTCTTTAAAATGTATCCAGATAGGATCTCTTTTTCTTCCACTTCTATGAAGAGTTGACATTGTTGAACTATTTGCAGATTTTTAGGTAACCTTTGAAAATTTAAAGCAGAAATCACGCGTCGCGCTGCTTATTAAGCAGCCAATTATCAAATAATGCGAATTAGGACGGACACATATTTATATAAACAGTGGAGGGTTTTCTAACTTGTTCTGACAGGAATTTGTAGTACTGAGCGTTTTTCGACAGGAACTATCTTCATAAAAATTTGACAAACGGGAAAAATCATTTATAGGAAAAAATCTGTGAAAATAGAAAATAACGAAAAAATAAAAAAAAATCGTGATTTTTTTTTCAACCCTGTTTTTTGCTTGTCACTTTTTAACTGTCTATTCTAATACTAACCTAACAACCATAACTACAATTTCAGTAAGGGTAGTATAAACATACCATATTCAACTTTAACACTCGAAGAACTATTCACTGAGACTTCCAATTTAAAAGATAATCTGAGTTATGGCCCGGCCTTCTTTCCTCTATAACCTAGGCGTAGGCAGATTGAGACCGTCAGATTCCTACAGTGTCATGGCCATCAAAGAATTTTTGCAATATGAAAAAATAGCCAAACCTCTTAAATGTTAGATTTGATGGTTTTAGAGATAGTAGGGGAACAGTAATACCTTTAGAGTTGGCAGTCATAACATTCTCAAAAGAAACTGTTTTGGATTTATTTTCCCTAGATTTTTCAAATGGTCTCTTCTTCCAAGATGTTTAGATGAATATTTTTCAAGTTCTAAATGTAAGGAAATATGCAGCTCTGCTTAGCTCCATTATAATTTAAACTTCCTGTGTCAGAAAGAACAACAAAAGCATGGTTTACCTTGAAATTTCCCAATCTCCATTCCTTGTTCATATTCTCATTTTATATTTCTTTTACAGACATGCCAGTCTGACCTTGTGAGGGATAATGGACACAAATACTTTCTCTCCGTTCTCCAGGATACCTCCATATCGGTAAATATATAGTTTTCTGTAGCATAATTTGTCTATTACTTGTACATAGTGAAGTATAAAATTGGAATATTGAATATTTTCATTAAGTTTTATACTCTGTGTTTAAAAATAAGGACTGTTATAGGTAACTAGAAATGATAAAAATGCAACAGGTAGTTTTAGACATATCAAAAAATATGTTCAATATATGAAGGCTCTGACAACTGTAATTGAAGAAATACAATTGCAGATTTTAAATATTTCAGAATCAATATTCAAGCCAATCATAAACAGTTATTTCCAATTGTTGCCATGCAAAGTGAAAAATGACTGGAGATTAGACTTTATTTATTTATTCTCGGATGAATAACAGATAATTTTGATTAAAATGATACTAAAACTAACTTGAAATTGAAGTACAATAAGTATGCGAATCAAGAAGTTATATAAAAAATGTTTATAACACACGAATCAATGATTATTATTTATTTCTACTAGAGTTCAACTAAATTATTTCTAACCATCTGAGTTTAATTTCTTTACTCAGCGAGTCTAGGTTCTTGTTTAATTTTTTTGTAGGACAAATGTTTTTAGAACTCCTATGATACTTATTTTCTAAACATAATAGTCGAGATGCCAGTGTATATAATCCTCAATCTTTTTAAACTTGAACACGAAATCAAACTGAATGAAATTCCTAAGTGGGGTAAAATAACTAGTAATGAGAATTAATTTGCATCCATCCTCAATATAGATAGGCATGTAGTTCGTATGAATGGCACCCAACCTGAAAAATAATAGGAATGTAGTTTCTATCTATATGTATCAAGTTATTGGTTACAACAAAGGCATCAACCTACATAGCACTTCCAGTTCAGATTTATGGAATATTTTTGACAAAACAGACAGCCTACTAGGCCTATCTATTATATCTCAATAGTTTTTAGTTTTTTTGCAAATAAGTATATCTGAACATCAAACTATATGCAAAATTATAACTTTTTTTATTGGGAACAAAATTTAAATTTTCCCATATTTTTAATTATGAATCTTCAATACCCACTAGCTCAGCCAGGAAGAATTTCAAGACCAATATTGTTCTAGAGTAAAGTAAAAAATTGGTTTCGCAGTTTTCATTCGAGGTCTGGTATACATATGAATATTTCAGTTTCAATTTGCCATCACTCAAACTTTTGATACTTTTTTATTCCTTTATGGAAGGTAAACATTTTGAGGAGAAAATTGAACTTTATTTCCTCCAGATTGAAAAATATACTTGGCCTATGACCCACTTTCCAAACTTCATTTTCATCACTGGATATCTGTTGAATATATATTCGTCCACAGCAATTTTAACTTATCCAAAAAGATCAATGAGATTGTAATATGATAATGCCCTTGTAGTTTTCTCATTTCTGAAACAAATGTTTGCTTTCATGTAACTTTTGGTTATTTCTTATTATCTACTACAATGCTTAACTCCTAAATTCAGTCTACATATTCAAGGCACTTTTTTCTAATAGATATATTTCTAGTCAGAACATCGAACTCAAGCAACATTTGTACTTGCTTGTATAGTCAATAATTATCGTGATGGCCAAGAAGCAGCTCTTCAAGGCTCCTTAGTTAGCATTTGCTTGGAGCAATTGAATGATCCTTGCCCACAATTGCGACAATGGGTTGCTATTTGTCTAGGAAGATTGTGGGACCATTATGAAAAAGCAAGGTGGACTGGTGTGAGAGATATTGCTCATGAAAAACTTTACAAGCTTTTGAAGGATCCTTGTCCAGAAGTAAGTATTTTATGCACATATTCAACTCCTTTACTTAACTATTTCGCTTCTCCAAAAGAGTATACTCGCTGGCCGGTTAACTGCTCCAGACGAGTTTACTTGCATTTAATTCATGAATTGGTTCAGACGGCTCAAACCAAATTTACTCTTAGCATTGATTCTCACATATAATACATATCCTGGAAATGTGGTAGGATAGCGTAGTGGTTGAAAGGAACTCATAGAACAGTAAATGTGTAGGTACTCTTACTACAATACTGAGTTATGTGTCCTATTTTTGTGCGTTTTTATATTTGGAATACATTATGGCGCGGAAATCAACGGACAGCATTGGAGTAAATATTGTGTAGTGTTATATCTGAATCCTCCAGACGAGTATCCTCGAAAACTTCAAATTTACTCCATATATCAAGTACCAAATGAAAACGAAAATAGAACTTGTGTAATTGATTATTCATATCTAAAAAGATAGATAACTGATATATCATATTGCAGGTTGGGTTGATACTGTCAAAAAATTATGGCACGCCAGTCAGATAGGTAGATTTTATAATTTATTTATTGATTCTGAAATTGCCATTAATCAAGCTAACCAATCATGTGTCAGAAAAAATGGAAAATTTTCTTTAGGGAGAAAAGCGACATTTCTATTTTTGTATAAACCTTGTACTTTTCATTCAAAAGGAAGGATTCAAATCCTAAATGCTTCCTAATATTTCTATGTGATGTGACTCAAATCAAAGGAAATAAGTATAACCAGCAAACAAGGATATAGACAGTACCCAAGTGAGGGTTTCACTCTTAATATCACCTAGAAAAATAATAACTAATCTCTATATTACTAATATATAACTCTATATAACTAATATATATATATATATATATATATATATATATATATATAGATATATGTATATATAAATATGTAGACACAATTGATAATTTTCCATATTTATTTAAAAACTATATGTGATGGTTTTCTTGTTCCAAATTTCACTTTTGGTTCCTTTATGTTTCCTTAATTTATCTTATTGTCTATTTTTATTAATGTTGTTTGTTGAAATTATGTAAAATGTGTAAACGTATCTTAGTAAGCCTTTTCTTTGTAGCCTTGAAGAAGTCTAAATATATAGACGAAACATCAGCATAAATGAAAAGGGAAACATTCTCAATTCTCAGTCGCAGATGATTCCACATCTGATTTTATGAACATCCTGTTTATATTTTCAACAAATCAGTCGGCATAAAATTTGCTTTGTTTTCATCTAACCCACGAAATTAATCGAGATTATAATCTAAGGACAAGAAACCTCATCAACATAATAACTAATATTTATTTATATAGTGTTTCACTTTGAATTCGAGAAATGTTAAAATACAACAATGTTCTGTTTGTCGGCAAAGGAACTCAAATAGTATCTGATTGAAACGAACGAATGAATCTCAAATGAAAGGAGCATAAAGGGGGAGCAAAAATTATTAATTCTCATGAATGTTCATTTTCAGCAATTTTTCATTTGTGGAGCTCATAAAGTTCTATCAAAAGATCTATAGTTTGCCGCCGATATTGGTATGAAAATTAAAGAATAAGAATTTGTTTCAATTTTTCAATAGACACATTTTAAAACTACTGGACCGATTTGGCCCATCTTCGAACTTAGCCGAGATATTGATGAAATATTTTTTTGTGCCAAATTTGGTTTCATTCGGTTGAAAAATGTTGCTTCCATATATTATACCGCATAATAGATAGATAGATAGATTTATTAATCTCTTAAAATCATATACATGACATGAGACAAGTACAATACAGTTAAAAACATAAAAAGAATATGTACACAAACAACATTGTATATATTATATAAATAAAACACAATCATTAAGGCATATATTGAGATACAAGATGATATTCATTGGAATATAATCTTGTTGCTTATAATGTTATGAGCATTGGGCTATAAATTCCTATAAGGAGTAGAAGGAAGCAATTTTCAACCAAGAAAAATGTCAGAGTGGATTTAAATTTGTTTATATTTCTTTTATTTCGTCTGGTAGCATATTATAGAAGTATCCTCCTGCATAGAGTGGATATTTTTTCAGTTGCTTCGGTGGAATTTGCAAAAGTGGACATTATTCTTGTTTTGGGTATTTTTTTTAATTTACTATTATATTCATCGATGTCACTATTTTTTTGGAATTTATCCTTGTTCTTGTGGGTATAGCTTAATAGCTTGTGGAGGTAGATACCTGTACAGGTCAGTAGGCTAATCCTCTCAAAAGTATCTCTACAGGATATTCTAAGGTGAATATTAGGCGAATAAACTGCTTTTGTAAAATAAATACCCGCGTATTTTCTGATGATCTCCCCCACACAGCTGATTGCGGAGTGTACTAATGCATAGTATAAGTTAATTAGGTGATATTCATAGAGTTTAGATTGTAAGCTGTTGAAGGCATAATACAATTTTATTCAGTTTTTTGCACAAGCAGTCTATTTGTTTATTGAAGTTCAGCTTGGAGTCTAATTTTATTCCAAGGAATTTGGTGCTTTCGGATTTAAGAATTTCAATTATTACAGTTTTATTCTCATTGATAAATAAAGATTGATTTAATAATAAGGTGGTTTCTTTGGCACCAATGTGTAAAGTTGCTCATGACCGCTTGTGTTTTATATATCTAATATATAAAATTCTCGTGAAACGGTGTTTGTAATTAAACTCCTCCGAAATAGATCGACGGATTCTCATGAAATTTTGTGTGCATATCGGTTAGGTCAGGGAATCGGACAACATCTATTTTTCATCCCCCTAAATGTTAAGGGTGGTCCACCCCTTAATTTTATTTTTTATTTTTTAGATAAAATTTGTTGTTTTTATTTTTTTATGATGCAGCATTCAAAAATACATACCACCCTAAATTTTCACCCTTCTACGATCAACCCCTATTTTTCCATCGCGATTTTTATTTTATTTTATCCACAGATCCGCAATAGGGTTGCAAAATGGCAATCGAATATAATAATTGTAGTACGATAAATTGAGAACGGGATAAAGAAAAAACGGGATAACAGGAAAACGGGATAACGAAAAAACGGAAAACGGGATGCAGGATAAGGGAATAACGGGATAAGGAAAAACGGGATAAAGGAAAAACGGGATAACAGGAAAACGGGATAACGAAAAAACGGGATGACAGGATAAGGGGATAACGGGATAAAGAAAAAACGGGATAACGGGAATAACGGGATAACGAAAAAACGGGATAACGGGATGACAGGATAAAGGGATAACGGGATAAAGAAAAAACGGGATAACGGGACAACAGGAAGCGGAAGGAGTCAAAAGCATAGTCTAGATAGAACAACATAAAGGAAAACATAGAAAAAAAGAAATTCTACACGGACGAGAGTTTTCGGGAAAAACATTTTAGGGAACATAGAAATTTGTACAGGACAACGTCTGTCGGGTCAGCTAGTATAGATATATAAACTTTCGAACTGATGGTATTTTTGGGTTCTGGGGACCATGATTGGCGAATATATATCGATTTTTCAAATGGTTTATTCTTTGAACTTTTCAATTATTAGGGATGGATTGTAAGGGTAGTAGGGAGGTCACAAATATTTTCTTGGTGTCAAATGTGATGATAATAAGGTGCCAAAATTATGTTATCTCTAGAAAATTTCCTGGTTATTTCAGTTTTTCTTTAACTTAGAGAAATTTTTGGAGTAGTTTTCTGATTATAAATTTTCTTCATGGAGCATATTTTAAAAGTTCAAAATGAGAGGTTTTTCAGGAAAAAAATTTCAAAGTTAACTTATAAATGGAAGTTATTGAACTCTATGAAAATTAAAGTTGAATCATTCTTCTTTCCTATAAGGATATGTTATATACAATCGAAGGCCTAAAAAAAAGTTCGAAAGTAACAAAATCGTGTTTTCCTTGATCCATTATGTCTCACAGCTTTCAATAATACTATAGGTAATTGTAAAGAGGACATAATGACTTAAAAAAAAATCGGTAAATTGTCCTTAACCTGACTGTACATGTCCACTTCAATATATGTATGTATGTAAATTGGTGCTACAAGCAGAAATCATTTTGAAGTTGTGAAAAAATAATATGAATATCAATAACAAAAAATAAATCTATAATTTGTTAAGAGATTGAGATCATTATTTATAGTTGTTCTAGCAATTACCCAAAATGATAAGGAATGTAACAGATTTCACAATGAATATTACCTGAAATAATTTTATACAATAATATGAGAGTATTATTATCAAGTAAAAAATAATTATCTGATGCAAATATTATCCATAACTAGTGCCGATTTTTAAAGCAGTTCTGACAAACCTTTATTGGCTATGTGAAGTGCTTGGTGGGGTCATATTATGAGCGCGATATTATGAGCAAACGTTTGTACAAATGTTTTATGGCAAGGAGGAACATATAGTCTCACCAAATCAACCAATAACTGGAAAATTAACTGAAATGAATCCAGCTCAACTCAACAACAACAACACAGGATACTTACGTTAGATATGTCTTGTAGGATGTTAATTTCACTGAGGTTTTCCTTATAATATGGGCTTGTATTAAATAACTTTGGCCGTTAATTCTCAGTTCTTCAACATTTCTCAATTGTGCCGAAGCTAATTCATTACCTTTCATCATCACAGTTTGAGGTTGGAAAGATATGTTATATGCTTTCAAATCCTGTTCTCATTATAAAATCCATTTGCTTAACTTACAAATATTATAAATTGTTCTCAGATATCTACATTTCATATTTCTTCAAGTTTTTCACTTGATTTTGATAGAAATTATGAAAACATGGCTTGTCATCTAACTGTCAAATAATTCCTGAGTCCCAAAATGTTGCGTTTGCCACTGTCGTGCACATAGCCAATAGTAGGACCCATAAATAATGTGAAAATGTAAAGATACATTTATTTTCCATGTCGAAGTATTTCAATTTTTTTATGAAATATTGAAATTAAATGATTGTTCTAACAGGAAGAAGCTCATTTTCAATCAACATTCAAGGGAAAGAAATACAACTTTTTTAGGTAAGAGCAGCTGCTGTATATGCCCTGGGAACATTCATTAATTCTGTAATGGAACGTTCTGAACATGCCAACAACGTTGACAATTCTGTTATAATGACCTTAGTGAATACAGTTAGCTGTGATATGAGTCCCATGGTTCGCAAAGAGTTGGTAAATGCACTGCAGTGGATGGTGTTGGCTTTCGAACCAGCTTTTGTTAATGTGGCTCTGAAGGAACACACTAATGTATCCCCAGTTCAAGATGGTCTAATGACTTCAATGAGTTTGAAAAGGATAGGAAGCAGGTGAGTGCACTGATGAAATATTCCTTCTGATACAAGTAGCAATACACAATGTTTTTTAAAATGCATGAATTTGTTTGGTTATTCGAAAAAACGAGGATTGTAAAATATAACGCCATAGTTCATAGTTCTGAAAATTTGAAATTACGTGTGCTAGGTAAACTTTACTTTTTTGACGTCACATCTGTCAAGAGCACATACATGCAAAAATTAGAGTTCAATCGGAGCGATATTAAAGAGATTCGGGATAATAAAAATACCATATAAAATCTACCCACTCAACCTCGAATCTGTCAGTCAAGTTCTTTTAACCCAAATCATACATGAATTTGAAAACGTTTAATAATAGTTATAATAATAATAATAATACTTATTATCGTTTAGAAAATGTACATTTTGTAGGAACTTCAGTTGATTGAAGGTCAAAGAATAACAGATATAATATAAAAAAACATAAAATAATATATAGTGGGTAGAACACAATAGGACAAACAAACAGATATATAAATAAAATGGCATCATCAAAGTATAAATAAAAATTACAAGTTATTGTGGTTCATAAAGATATTTTTGTTTCTCCTTGATCAATGCTTCGAATTCAAGTATACTATAGAAACAGTTGTTGGACAGAACTTGTTTTAATTGATATTTTGATGAATGTTGTCAGAATAAATGCTAGAAAACTAGCATAGTATAAATATCCTGATGTATCATCAGTGTCCAAGCCAGTTCAACATTCGAGAAATGATCCATTGTCAGTTTGTCCAGGTATAAGTGCAAATGTCCAGGAAACTTCGATTTCATTACTGTTGACTAATGAATGCGATTTCATCATGGAAGAATTCAAAAAAGACCTTAGTGATTTGATTTGTGGATGAGTTTAAAAAATATGATAATAAGTAAATGAAACAAGACATTATTAAAATGCCCTAAAAAGAATTACTTGTTTAATGTGTGACGTAAATTATTCTTTTGTTACTGAACAGATCTTTCATTCTACTTTACAGACGCTTGAAGTAAATTTTTCGTAAACACGTATGTGTAAATTGGAAACACCAATAAATGATTTGATTGATTGATTGACGTTTGATTATTAGTTAACTTCTGGTTACTTCAAGTTCAATCTTCTTATTATCTACTTGTGTTCATAAACTTGAATTCAGGATTTACAAATTGAGAAGAGTTGGCAGTTAACAAAGATGGTTTATTTTTAAGTTTAATTTTTACACTGTTTGTTACATTTTTATATTTTTAACCCTTTTAACTTTAGACATTCAATATTTTATGGGTTGCCCCTGTTCTTGCTTGACGAGTAAGTGATACTCTGATAATTATTAATTTATATAACATACAAATAACAATCATTTGCTTACTTTGTAGGCACGCACTGAAGATGACCTGTTAGGTGAAAGCGCTCTGCGATAATTAAAATAAAATTGCACGAAATACAAAACTCATGACTATTGAATAACAGATTCAAAAACTTGTCGTGCAGTCTCTTTAGGTTGAATTTAAGCTTTTGCATCTATTATTCACCGATATAAAAACATAACATATGTCAAACATCGACGAAAAAATAGTTTTTTAGTGGATTTGGATGGAAGTTTGTCCTAAAACAAAACATTTTTTTCTAAATCCGAGTCACAAATGAAGATATAATCATAGTGCTTGATAAGATTGTTTCCCTATTATTTTTCATCTTTTCAGAGATTCGTTAGATAGAATGAAAAAAGTTCCCTCTAGTTCAGCTATAAATAATATAGCTGGTCATCAAGGACTCACACAAAATTATACAGGCAGCCTCAGTACTCTACCTACACTTGGAGGATATGGATCAATTTATATGAAGATTTGGGTAGCTCTGAGTAATTTAGAGACTGACCCTCATCCCAGTATCGCTCAAATGTGCTGTACTGTTACCTGCCACATCAGGACAATTGTTAAAGTAATAAATTTATTTAAACTATTTTAAGTGCATCAAAAGTTCAGAGAAATATTTCAGGAACATCATGAATATGCTGAAAATGTCATGAGTAGTATGAATAATTCAAGTTTGAGTTTACCACCCAGTCCTAAGGGAAGTTACTTTTGTGGGGAAAGCCCCCCTACTCTTCACCCAACTGGAGATATACAAAAGTTAACCAGGTTGGTTTCATACATCCTTCTTTCAATGGTAAAGTAAACATAATTTTTATGTTGCAGGTCGATGATAGCGAACAGAAGCAGAAAATTATACAAAAATGCTATAAATGAAGAAAGTGAAGATAAGGTTCAATTTTGCCGTAAGCCTTTAGTTCGTACAAAATTTATAGAATGGTCTTCGAAGAGATTTGCACAATCTAATAAAAAAGAAAAGAGTATAGGAGATACGGAATCTTCCTTTTTTTATGAAAGAGATTGGAGACATACAAGGTATATGTTTTTTCATTATTTATTTGCAAAATAAAACTCACAAACCAAACTTCACCAATTTCAACTAATGCAAAGTGTTTTCAATCCTGATATACAATGTGATTTACTGAAATATGCTGAAAATAAAATGATGTACTTGTCTTCCATGTGGGAGAATCTCTACAACATTTTAGGGCAATCCAAGGTAGTTCATTGAATTTTTTTTAATCAATACCTACAGTTACGCCAGTAAGTATATCCTCCAGTACGTTACTGCAAACCAACTTTTATACATCTCAGAGCCGAGACATTAAAATAAATAATGTACTTAATTATTTATATTTATTTTTTACTTTATATTTACCCTGTGTTATCTTTGTGGTAACACAGAAAGTTTCTATAAATATTTATTCATTCTTGTTAACTATATTGTCCTAAGTTGAATATTTAAATTTATGGTATTAGTTTCTTTTATTAGAATTTAACAAAGAATTTTATAATGTCTATATTTTGGTATTTTTAGTCTAAGCTTTGTCAATAAGATTTCTGTCTTCGACAATAAAGTGTATTTTTGATTGATGATTGATAGCATCAAATAAATTGGTTATTTTTTTTCCCTGAAATTCCAAAATGAATCAATTGTTTTTTCAAAATTACGAACAGGATAGTCATAATATCAGATGTTTCCTTTTCAACAAGAATCAGAACTTTCAAATTGTTTTTTTTCAATATTACATGGTGGGATTAAAAACAAAAATCAAGAAATTAAAAGTGTTAAATTCTTAAAAGACTTTTATTTTATTCAATGTAACATGATAGATTTGTCCCAAGAAACGTCACCATAGGATTGTAAAATACAAACTGAATGTAACAGTAAACTGAATATTTTTTCAAATATAAGGGATATGTATATAAAAAAATGTTTGATTACATATGCACCAGATAATAAAATTATATCATTCATAAGAATAGTAATATTTAATTCAATTGGATAAGCATAGGTCTCTCGGCGTAAATGAGAATGCATTTCCTCTGTGAATCAAATATGAGAAAGAATACATATTTTTTTATTGTTTTGCTTGTTAGCTTTGAATTCTTTATTTGCATATTTAATGGAATAGAATATTCTCATTCCGATAAACAGTTTTAAAATATATTCCAATGGGAATTTTTCACATGAATGTAAAAATTTCATTTCCCTGACTTTTGTCAAGTAGAAATTAGAAATTCCACAACCTCGGCAAATTTCACCAAATGCAAATGATAATATTTTTTCCAAAATATATACAAAATTAATGAATATTTTACTGGGGACCCTAAGTCCTCCACACATACTTTTATCTGTATCATATGCCTTAAAATGTATCAATAATTTATCAGTGTCCAATTCCTCTGATTCTTTCCAATATTTTAAACAAATTTCATGTGAATGAATTTCAAGAGCCTATTTCAGAAGGTAACCACACACATACACAAAAGTATTTTGAGTGGCAATATCTTCATTTTTATATTCATACTCAGGAAGTGAGATATGTTCTCTTCTTCATTTGTAATAACTTTTAATATTAGCTTGTTTTATGGTGGTTAATAACTTATCCTGATCTTTTTTTACAATTCATGCCCAGCAGAATGTAGGAAATTCTGGCAAAAAGTTTTCGAAATGCCCTCTCAAATTGAATAGCTGTTGGATTTGTACAGTTGCCTCCTTGCTGCCTGACACTCCCAAAAAAAATTCCTCTACATCATGATTCACTTTTCTGGTTTTTAAATATTTGAAATTTGCCGTTGCCAATTTATCCCACAGTTTCTTCAAACCAATTATGGCTATAATCCAACCTCGTTTGAATTTTGATGATGATGTTACATCTTTTCCTTGGAGATTAAATATTTTCATATTATCGATGTATTCTTCCATTTCAGATAGAAACCTCACTTGGGATTCATTTCCCTCAAAAACTCTGTTAAATGGTTTCACTGTGTCTTTATTTGAAGAATTTTTCAATGGCCTCTATAGTTCCTATGGCTTGCTCGGAAAGTGCCCCAAAGCTCATATAGGTATTCATACCACTGGCGACTGTATGGCTGAGTACTTGAGTTTCATATTTTTTCAATATTCGATTAATATGTGGCTGGGTTAGCTTTGGTGCAATTCTATATACTTTGGCCTTATCTTGCTTGTAGAATTCTTCCACATATGACCAGGACGTTTTGTTATCCCTGAAACATAGTACATTATTCATCAAATTATTTCTTGTCACCTTTACATGAATCAAAAATATAAATAATTCTTTCACCATCCACTTCAAACACTGGCTTTTTTGGCATCACTCCAAGGATATTTGAAAGGTTGCTGAAGTTTGTTCCGAAGTCACTTACAACAGCTTCAATATGTAAGCCACATTTTTTTCACTTTTCTGGTGCATTCTTTAATTGCACCTTGTAGCTCGCTTGCTTCGAACTGTGTGTGTACAAAAAAATAAGCCAGTGGCTGCTTCCAGTTTGAATACAGTCCTCTTGTCATAATGACTAGAGCGCTATGTGCCATTAAAAATTGTTTTCTTTCTGTCACAACATCATGAAGTCCAACTTGCTCATCCCGTCCAGTGTGATAAAAAAGATTTGCTTTCATTGACTTCTCATCAATGCATACAAGACAATGTTTATCTTCATCCAACATAGCTTTTGTTTTGATGTTTATGGCCCTGAATAGTGCTTGATTGTGTAGTCCTGGATATACAAGGTTTTCTATCATTTTTTCCAAAGACCTTTTAGTGGGAAGGTACATCAACTTCTGCATAAATGCATAAGATCAAGGTCTCAAAAAATAACGAGTTAGAGAAAATTGTTTGAACTCTTGGGAGTATCTCCGCCCTTTTGGTTTCTTATGTTTAAGAGTTGATTGTATCTTCACAATTTCCGCTAAGGTTTTGTTTAATAAAAATTTATCACACATATTATGGAAGTCAGTGATACTACACTCCATACCTCCCTGAGGTAATTCTTTTTTTTCACTACTTGACCTTCTCAATTTTTTCTCCAACAGTTTTTTTTTTCTTGGAGTATTGGAACTCAAGAGTGGAAGGGTTTGTATTGAAACTGGTGATAACATGGGGGTGGCTCACATGTTGTCGAAGCACTGCTTGTGATTCGAATACCACTTGGACCTGAAATTAGAAAAAACATTTTGGAAAACTCATAACAATAAACATATATCTACTGAGGAAAATCAATTTTTCAAATTGTAAAGTTAAGGGACATCTCAAACTGCCTGTAGTATATTTCACAACTAGTTATGAAAAGTAAAATATAGCAAATAATGAAGTACAAAAAAAAATTAATTTACTTGTGACACATTTGCCATCTTCAGGTGATGTCTAGAGTTTCGAACTCGACTGATGTCGAGTTCGAAACAATCATTGCCACTCACTGCATTTAAAACCTAAATTATAAAAATTGAACATAGGGAAACAAAACTCTAGAAATCAATTGAAGGAAATGAAAATATCAGTGTGTCAACTTAAATTTGATTCACCCATGATATCAACCACCAACCTCTTTCATTTTCTCTTATATTCTTTGAAACTAACCTGGCACTGGAGAATCCCATGGTGTTAGATCTGTGACTGCTTTTTCCAAATGACATCCCATTGGGAACTCATCAGATCCAATGTCTGAAAAAAACACTATAGTTACCAAAAAACAATATTCAGTAGTTATATCACAAGTGATGGATATTTTGGTGAGTATAATTTGACATTTTTTTGTCAATATTGTTGTAGAAATTCTCGAGACCAAATTTCTTCAAAAATACCGACAGCGAAGCTGGAGGAGTATTTTAAAAAAGAAATTTGGTCGAGTGGTATTCTCCAAAAGTATTCAGAATAATCATATCTACTTTACTGATTACAAGGTATTATCCCAAGTTCTAATTAAATCTACTTGTAGGAAAACAAATTCAACTATTGTAAATTATTCAAAAGGAGTTGGTCATTAAGTAATGTTTGAATTTTTAAGCCTATTATACCAACAAACTCTTTAATTTTTTCTTATATTCTTTAAAACTAACCTGGTATTTAGAATCCCCTGGTACTATATCTATGACTGCTCTTTCCAAATAACCTTCCGTTGGGGACTCAATAGCTCTAATATCTGAAAAAAAACACTATAAGTAGTTACGATAAAATAATATTCATTGAAATATAATTTATCAATTTACTTCAACTATCCCAATAGAGTAATGGAATCAACATATGTAATAACATTGAGAATATCACAAAGTTTTGTATGAGATTTTTTGAGTGCCAGCTTCTCCTAAAAGACCTTCAGATAGTCATGACATTGCAAAAATGATGTAATGAATATACATTCTCAATATGACAGGTATGTCACTTATTGGAAGTAACATAACACTCAATTTGACCAGACAAATGTATATGTCTTCATCCTCAACATAAACAAAAAGGAATTGTTTCCCAGTGGAGAAGGATACCAAAAATGTTAGCTTAGAACTTTCCTCCTCGGTTCTTCCAGATCATTGGAAACAGTAAATCGTTTAGGACACTGAATAAACAATGTTGGCACAGCGTCAGGTGAAATATGTTTCCGCATTCCTCCACTACCTATTATGCAATGTCTCTCAAAATGTTTCTCGCACAACCTGTAGTTCTTCGAAAGTATCTCAATGGACCTATCAAGCATTCAAACAGAGTTGAGCCCTGAAATAGAAGAAAAAAATTATTGTAACACACAAAAACACCCAATCAAAAAAAGGAATCGTTTGAACAGTAATTTCTTTTTCTTAAAATATTAACCTTGTAATGTTTTAAAATGACTGAGTTCTGTGAGATGGACCATAAAAAATTGGCTACCTTTGCTTTTGGAAGCTTCAACTATTTGAAAACAACAACTCACCTCTGAAAGTTTTTCCGAAAAGAGAATATGGATATTCCCATGCCTGTCTTCTAAGAACAATCACGATATGCACATTCAGTTCCACCTATTTGGAAGCCATAATGCACTTCACTTTGCAATATATCAAAAGTTCACTGAATAATCAATATTAAGAACCAACACTTGTTCATTCAACAAAATGTAATTAAAATATGCCAGGACAGATGACAGCATTGACAACTACCCGTCACCCCATTAGGGAGGTGCCTTTTACCACATAGGTAGCGCATGAAAAAATGACTTCCGTAAATATGCTTTCTTTCGCTTCTGTGTAGTTTAGTATTCTGTGCCATAACGAGGATTTCCTTATTTCACCTTCACAGGACAACCCAACTGGCATGTTGCCAAGCCCGCGAATATAATTACGAATCTCTAGGTTCATTTTTTTAACCTTTGTTGGATGTCATAATAATGGATATAACAACGTTGGATTTTATTTTCAGAGAATGTTATTTCGGAATACCTATTTTACGAATTATTTCTTCCTGATTAATTTCCAAACGAAATGATAATTAGAGAGAGAGAGAGAAATATACTTTATTGTAGAAGAAACAAATTCTTATTGACAAAACTTGTAGAATTAACTAAATACTAACAAATAAATAGTGATTTAAACACAGTTTCACAAATATGACATAAAGTTAAAAAATATCAGTAAGCACCTATATATGTAATAACAGATAATGTATAAGGTAAAAAATTTAGTAATTTATGGTTTAATTCAGAGAACCCATTGTAAAAACGTTCAAAATAACGGTAATCTTTATAACATTACAGCTTAAAAATAGAGGTGAGCAATTATCATGGTCTATAATGAGAAAACTATTAGTCATGTATAATAAGGATTATGTCAGGGTTTTTCATTAAAAAATTATTTCGTATCGTAAAATGCTTTTTTTAATAGAGCCTTTTTTAAAAGTTTTCTAAATATTTTATGATCTTGGATTGTCCTTAGTTCAGTGGGTATGTGATTATATATTTTTTTACTCTCGTAGACCAGAGAGCATTTAGTTAGAGTGGACTTTGGAATGGGTAGAGCTATTTTCCTTTCTGTTATTTGACGGGTCGCATGGTAAGTTTGCGTTGTAGACTCTGTCATATATTTTTATGCATCAAGCATGCCGTTTCCAATATGAACAAGCAGGTCAGTGTAAGAATTTCCTTTCTCAAAAATAATGGTTTGCATGGCTCACGTGGACCCACTTTGGCTAGATATCTTACTGCTCTTTTTTGTAGCACAAACACTGAATGGATGAGCTGTTGGCTACAATAACCCCAGAAGGCTATACCATATCTCATATGGGATTCTATCACTGAGTGATAGACCATTTTTGCTGTTGCTGCGCTTAACTCGTTTGTGACCACTCTGATGGCAAAGCATCCCGATGCCAATTTGTTTGTTAAAGCTATGACATGTTGGTCAAACTTCAGTTTCTCATCCAAAGTTATTCCTAGGAATTTAGTTGTTTCTTTGTATTCTAAAGTTTGTCTGTTCAAGTTTAGATTCTGGCAATCAAAGTTAAAGCCCATTATTTTAGTTTTCTTGTGGTTGAAGCATAAATAATTTGCATCGCACCACTTTTGAATCATTTCCAGGTCTCTATTTATAATATCTTTCATGTTGTTGTAACTTTTTCCATGCCAGAGTATGGTAGTGTCATCCGCAAAGATGGTGAACTTTCCTTGAATGGGAATATCGGCCAGGTCATTTAGGTATAGGAGGAAGAGAATTGGACCAAGGACAGATCCTTGTGGGACTCCCCTCGACATATCCCTAATGTCTGACCAATTCCCATTTGACTTTACTATCTGTTTCCTGTCGTCTAGATAGGATTTAATCCAGTCAAGACATACTCCTCTAAAACCGTAGTGATGCAGCTTGTCCAGAAGTATTCTATGATTAACGCAATCAAAGGCTTTTGTCAAGTTGCAGAACACTGCCGCAACTGCCTCACTGCTGTTCAGATTGGTGTAAATATGTTCCAGGAATGAGAATATGGCATCATTTGTGCCCTTGTTGCTCTGAAATCCAAACTGAGAATCTGACAATATATTATTGAGGTTTAGAAATGTTACAATCCGTTTTTTTACAAGCTTTTCTATTATTTTAGATAACGTTGAAAGTAGAGGATCGGTCTAAAATTGCTAGGATCTTCAGATGCGCCTCCTTTATATATTGGGATTATTATTGCTGACTTGAGGCATGGTGGGAATTTGCCAAGTTCAAAAGACTTGTTGATACATTCAGCTAGTACTTTTAAGGCTGTATCAGGAAGATTTATTAATATTTTTGCGGAGATTTCATCAATACCCGCTGAGTTTTTGTTTTTGATGTCATGTAAAATTTCTTTCAATTCGAGTAAATTTGTGTCCTCTATGTAAAAATTTTCTGTGATGTTGGACGCCCTCAGATATTCCAAGGGTTTTGTCTGGGGGACAATAGTAGCTGTTAGTTTCTGAGCTATTGTGGTGTAGTAGTCATTGAGAGTGTTAGGATCTGTTTCGATAACTTTTGTTATTGAATTTGATATACCTTTTAAGCTATTTACTATCGCCCAATTTTCTTTGGTTTTGTTATCACCTTTTTTTATTTTTTCTTTGTAATAGGTTTCCTTGGCATTTCTTGTAACGTGTCTATATATTTTGCGATAATTGTTAAAGTATTTCATGAAAAAGGGAACTGTGAATTTTTTTCTTAGTGTATGTAAAGATCTTAAGTTTTTTACGGATATTCTTATGCCTTGCGTTATCCAGGGTTTATTTTTGTTTTGATTCTCTGGTTGGGAAAACATTCATCAATGATTTTAACTAGGAGTTTTTGAAATTCACTTACAGAGTCAGACCTATATAGTACATTTTCCCACGGGACTTCATCACACTTTTGTTTGAATTTATTGAAGTTTTTTTTGCTATATAATCTGCCAATTTTATGATTATTATTAACTGCTTTATTTTTCAAAGGGAAGTTTAGTATGATTGCTTCATGGTCAGATAGACCAGCTGGGATAATTTCGCGTGTCAACTCGTCTTCATCCAGGTTTGTGCATATGTAATCAATTGTAGTGGCAGTGATTTGTGAAATACGCGTTGGACCTTGTACTTGCATTTTAGGTTGTACGATAGCAGTAGGGTGTCAAGTGTTTGGGATAATATAGTTTTAATATTATAATTAATATTAAAGTCACCCGCTAGCATGATTTTTGAATTAACTGGGATTCCTGATAGAAGTGTCTCTAGTCTGTTTAAAAACAAAGTAGGATCGCTTGATGGAGCTCTGTAGATGCATAAGAAGTATATATTGTTTGTGCTGTCGTGTATTACTGAGAATTCAAATTCTTTTTCTATTATGAGTGATTCAAATTTGTCAACATATCTAAGATTTAATTCATTTCGTAGGTTTTCTTCTACTAGTATCATAGTACCCCCATGAGTAGATTGAGTTCTACAATATCTTGCAGCTATAATATAATTTGGACAGTCGAAAGGTTCTTCTGGTTTCAACCAGTGTTCGGTTAACATAACAAAATTTGGCCAATCTAGGTGTTCAAGAAAAATAGTGAGTTCATTTTGCTTATTCCGGACAGATTGAATATTAAGCAATAACAATGAACCCCATTTGTCCTTTTTGTCATTTTTTAGATTTGTAAGAATTTTGTGATGCTGAGGTTCACAGATTTTGTTATATTTTTTTTTTTTTTTTTGTTTATTTGGTCCTGCTTTAAAAAAGGAAGTTTAATGCTCTATTTGTTTTTGTCCTCTCTTGTTTTTTTATGTTGTTTTGATTTGTCCCCAGCTTGATCCCTTCTTGATTTCTTCTATTTGTTGTGAACATCTTGATTCTATTGAATATTTCATTACACAGAAAGCGTGCTGCCTCAGGTTTCAGCTCATATCCGTTTCTTGAGTAGTTGGATTTTCTTAATATGTTGTTGCATTCCATGAATACGGTATTTTTCAACCCCATATGATGAAACTTTTTTTGGACGTCCAAGTTTTGTTTATATATGGTTTGGTTTACTCTGATATCGTATCTGTATGGCTCGGAGATGATAATTGATTTGGTGTGTTGTATTTCATTTAGAAATGTTTCCAGTAAAGTTGAATTTATTTTGTCCAGCCATATCACAATGACATCCATTTTTGAGAAGTTTTTGGAGTTTGCAATTGCCGTGTGAACCAATTCTTCGCAGCTAGCCCCAGGTTTCCTGATTGACTGGACTGAGTAGGTTGAGCGCAGTGTTAGTTGTTGCATTAGTCCTCTTCCATGGATTCCCGATACTAACAGTATTTTGTTATTTGCGGGAGTGTCGAAAGGGGGTGGTTTCTTCATTATATTAACGCGGGTTGTTGATTCTCCGGAGTTTTCTAGATCTCTGATGGTCACTTTCTCAGTGACAGATATTGGGGCGTAGTTTGGATTGTTGGTCCCTTTGTTATAACTCTCTTCTTTTAGGCAGAAGTATTTATATTCAAGTGTCTTTAGCTGTTCAACATAGCATTCTTTCTCCACAGTTAATGTTTCGATTGAAGGCAGCATGTTCTTTTTTATGGTAGCAAGTTCGTTGAGATCCTTCTGGTATTTGTTCACGTTTGTTGTTATTGTTTCTAGTTCTTCTTGTAACCTCGTATTTTCCTTAATGAGATTTTTGATGTCGTTTCTTTGATCTACTATAACTCCCTTCTGTTCATCCAGTTTTCTGTTGAAATTTGTTTCAGCTACAGTAACTTCATCTTCAAAGTCATTGGATGTTCTTCTTAATTTTAGGATGAAATCTTCTCTGTCCTTGTTATCTTTCTTGAGAGCTTCAATTTCTTCCAGCAGTTCTTTGGTCTGGTCTTCTCGTTCTCTCTCCGATGCTACTAACTCAAGTTCCTTTTTCAAATCAAATCAAATATGCTTTAATATCGATAGAATTAAATTCTCATTGACAAAGCTAGAAGGTAATTATAAAATAGTTATAAGCATTGAAAATATAAAAGAGTACAAACATTTAAAATACAAAAAGAGTACAAACTGTATAAATATAAACATACATATATGTGAAAAGTCACAATAACGCCAAGATCAATAAATAGTCCTAATCGCATACTAAAAATTTTTTGTATATAACATGTACACGTTGTATATAAACACACATATTTAAAGCTAAATTAAAATTACAATTCGAAATCAAATACTTAAAATAAATTATCATAAAATTCTTTCAAATTATAATATGCTCTATCTAGCAGTAACTCCTTGACAGCCATCCTGAATCTATTATGTGCCACCAAAGAACGAATATGTGAAGGCAGGTGATTAAAAATTTTTTTAGCATTATAAATTATTGACCCCTTTACCAAGGAGCTTCTGGGAATTGGTAGGGATACTGTAAAGTTATCACTCCTCGTCTTATAAGTTGACAGAGATTGGATATTATTGTAAAAAATTTTGTGGATTAAACATACACTTTCCAGAATAAAGATACATGCCAATGTTAATATTTTTTGAGTAATAAACAAGGGTTTGCATGAATCTCTGGGTTTCGCTTTACAAAGGTATCGCACAGCCCTCTTTTGTAAAACGAACACAGAGTTCAATAGAAATTGAGAGCTATTCCCCCAAAAACAAATTCCATATCTCAACAGTGAGTTAATCAGAGCAAAATATGTTGCTCTCGCTGCAGATGTATTTAATTCTGATGATATGACCCTTACTGCAAAGCAACCTGATGACAATTTTTTGCATAAAGTACTGATATGAGTATTGAAAGACAGACTGTTATCCACATGGAGTCCCAAAAACTTGGCTGATGGTTTGGTACTTATTCTCGAGTTCCCTAAGATTATGTCATTCAGAGTGCATCTGAAGGTTACAATGCATGTTTTTGAGACATTGAATGATAATTTATTGGAATCACACCAGTTTTTCACCAGGGATATGTCTGTAGCTATGTGTTCATTCAGTTCATCACTGTTGTAGCAATGCAACAGTATTGTAGTATCATCTGCGAACATAGTGAATTTACCCCTGATATTGATGCTTGCCAGATCATTGATGTACACCAAGAACAAAAGGGGGCCAAGCACTGATCCTTGTGGTACCCCACAACTCACCAGTTGAGATTTTGAACTTTCTCCGTTGAGCGAGACCATTTGTTTGCGTTCTGTTAAGTATGATTGAAACCATCTTAATGTTATATCTCTGAAACCATAAATTTCTAATTTTTGAAGAAGTATCTTATGATCAACACAGTCAAAAGCTTTTGTAAGGTCGCAAAAGATTGTTGCAACTGTATCACCTTCGTTGATTTTGAGATATATATTCTCTAGTAAGGCAAACATGGCATCATTTGTGCTCTTCGCTGTTTGAAAGCCAAATTGGTGAGAGCTTAACAAATTATGATAGAGCAGAAATGAAGACATCCTTTTTTTAACTAATTTTTCAACTAATTTGGCCAAAGTTGGCAATAGTGAAATAGGCCTTAGATTAGAAATTATATCACAGTCTCCTCCTTTGAGCAAAGGATTTATTACCGCTATCTTGAGACATTTCGGGAATGTTCCATTCAAAAATGATATATTAATAGCATTATGTGGAAGGTGGGTTAGAACATTAGCGGAGATCTCATCCCAACCAGAAGTATGTCTATTTTTTATCTTTTAACATTTCTTTCAATTCCTCTGGGCTAGTGGGTGATAGAAAAAAGGAGTCTTTCACAGATATATCCTTTAAATAGGTGACTGGATCTTCTTGTGTTTTAATATCCCTAGATAGAGTATCGGCAATAGTGCAGTAGTAATTATTGATTTCATCAGCCGCTAGAATGGTATTTAGGGGTGGCTTACTATTTTTCCCTCTAAGATCATTAATAATTGCCCAACTTTCTTTTGACATATTGTTGGACTTACATATTCTTTTTCCAAAATATAGCTGTTTAGCTGCTTTTATAACATTTCTATAAATTTTCCTATAATTATTAAAGTACAACATAAAGGCTTAATTTTCAAGCGAATATTTCCTTATATAATGAAGGGAACGCAAGTTTTTACATGAAACTCTTATACCCTTTGTTATCCACTGCTTTCTGACTTTAGTTTTTGATTTGATCAAGGGGAATGCAATATTGAATATATCACAAAGTTGTGCGTGAAAATCGGTCAGTGGGTCTTTATTCTTTAGGGTTTCCTCCCAGCATATAGTTGAACTCAGCTGTTCAAATGTTTCAAAATTCTTACTACTAAATATGCGTCGAATTTTTTTATAAGATTTTGGCTTTATGTAATTGGTTTGTATTTTACAAATGACAGCTTTATGATCAGACAGACCACTATTAGTGACCTCACAAGATAGACAGGTAATATTGGTACATATATAATCTAAAATGGATGAGGAGTATTTCGAGAAACGTGTCGGGGATTCCCCCTGCATTGTGAGGTTGAATGATTGAATTAGGTTCTGGATTAGACACGCTCTTGGGTTTTTACTGTCAAAGTCGATATTAAAGTCACCTGTCAACATAATATTCACATTTGGAGAGAGCTGAGAAAGAATACCATCTAGCCTTTCAAGGAAAATATTTTCGTTACTTTGCGGTGGACGATACACACATAAGATATATAAATCATTCTTTTTGCAATGAGCAATTGAAAACTCTTTTTCAACAATCAAGTGCTTTATTTAATGTTTCGATTCTGGCCCCAAGTTTCCCTCTTTCAACACTATCAGTTTTGTTATTTATTGTGGCACATTCTTTGGAGCACAGAATTGTATGTCCCTTTATTATTTGAGCAGTCTTTTTCCTTTCCATACAGCTTTGGTGGAAAATTCCCAGGCATTGAATGCAACAGTAGTTTGGGCATTTTTTTTTTGCGCAATTGAATGGTTTCCATTTTTCTCAGTTTGCACTGGTGATTTCCATTTTTCTCACTTTGCACAATTCATTGTGGAAATTCCGGAAGCCTGTCCTGGTATCCAAAACAAAACAGGCGAGGATAAATAACTTTTTATAGTGCGAACTTTTTATCACCTCACGCGTTTTTGTTCAGTTTTTATTTAGGAATGAGGTTTACTTTATTGCATTTAACTGCAATTTCTGATTACAGAAACCTTTGTAGTTCTGAATGATGGGCACTAATAGATATAGCAGACTAATCTGCAGAGTTTGATAGCACTTTGGAATAGTTTAATGGAAATGAAACCATGGAAATTCGCAAAATTATCGGGAGCAACTGATTCACGTATTCACACGTTCACGATTTTTACAATGAATTAATACTTCAAGACAACTATTACATGGCGTACGTAACTTTATCGGCAACAGTGCCCACCGGCTAGTTCTCCAGCTATTGTCTCGTAGCAGAAAATAGTTTCGACTATAATTACTCATTTGCACGGTTGGAGACTTGGATAAATATTCACTATAATGCATGGTGGCTCCTCTATCGGATAGTTTTACAAACTATATTTGTCGCCAACCTAAATGTATGGATAGAGAGATCACATTGGAAAAAAATACTGCAAAGTACTATATTTTCAATACCTGCTCAATTTTTTATATTACATTCGGCACCTGGCGAGAAAAAAAAAAGAATAAAAAAGTGCACTTGCACTTTTTATTCATCATGTCATTGTGAAAGTTTAATCAATAGTTATTTTGCTTCCTTGGATAAAAATCGCTATTATTGTCCGACAATAACATTTAGTTGTAACTTCGGTGGAGTTAGAAGACTGCCTTGGCAAATTCTAATTGATAAATCCTGGTCGCATCCACGCCAGAAAAGTTTCTTTTGTTTCCTATAAAGATACTAAGTCACAGCTAGAACTCCTAAATCATCTATCTGAACATTTTGCAGAGGGAACCTTTGGTATACAATAAAATCATATCAATCAAATCAGTAGATCGTAATGTATCAATATTGCATCAGATTTCAATAGTTGTTTCATCGTTTTGAAAGCAATATTATGTTTTGAAAAGGGAAACATTCTCAATTGAATATTGATAGAAATATTTTTCTGTGAATTGAAAAATCCACGATTAAAATGAAGTTATTTTTTCTTCCTGTTCATATTTTCAACTAATCAATATTATGTTCTTCTGACCACATCCAAGGCTCATTTCTATCCAGAAGGCGATATAGTGGTTCAGCGATAGATGCTTTATTTTCCAAAAATCTATCATAAAAATTCAGAAATCCCAAAAATGATTGGAGTTCTCTTTTATTCTCTGGGGTTTTTGCTTTATATATCGCTGCCATTTTATCTAGAGTAGGACGAATTCCATCGGCATCAATTATATACCCCAAAAATTGTATTTGTTTCAATTTGAACTGACATTTGGACCTCTTAAGTCTCAAACCGGCTTCTGCAATTCTTTCTAGAACCATGGTGATTCTTTGTGTGAGATCATCATCATATCTGCCCATTATAAGAACATCATCAATAACTACCACTACACCATCAATTCCTGATATTAATTTTTCCATTTCCCTTCGACAAATAGCGGACAACTATTCACCGCAAAAGGAAGTCTTTTCATTTTGAATAATCCGTTAGATGTATTAATAGTCAATAACTTTGAACTTTCTTCATCTACAGGAAACTGAAAGTAGGCTTCTTCAAAATCTAATTTGGCAAATATTTTTCCACCTGCCAAGGAAGAAATAACTTCATTTATAGATGGAAGGGGGTATACATCCATTTTAACGGCTGCTCGATTTACAGTGCATCTATAATCACCACACAGCCTCACACTGCCATCGCTTTTAATTATTGGAACTACTGGAGTAGCCCATTCTGAAGTACGAATGGGTTCAATCACGTTCATTTTCTGTAAACGTTCGATTTCTGCCTCCACTTTCTCTCTCAACGCTAGGAGTACAGGTCGTGTTCTCATGAATATAGGTTTAGCTTATTGGTGTATATTCAAACTGGTAGACCATTGTATTTTCCTATTTCGTTTTCTTCAAAAAGATTTTTAAATTTTTCGAAAATATGTTCACTATGTTGGTAATAAACTCTTTCTAAACGAATACCTAACTGGTTGAACCAATTTCTCCCCACCAAAGCGGGGCCATTTCCTTTCGCTGCAAGCAACGGTAACTTTATTTGGGAATTTTTGAAACATATGTCAACCATGCATGTGCCTAGCACTTCCAATTTTTGTTTAGCCCAGATGTGTAGTTTGATATCAGAGTCTGACAATTTATTGAAGTCAATATTCAAATCTTCGAAGGTATGTTCGTTAATAATGGAGTAACTTGCTCCTGAATCAACTTCCATTACAACTGGCACCTTATTAATTTCAATGGAAACATTCACTGGCGGTGGACCTGAGCCTTCAATGACATATAGTGAACTATACTGATCAACATTTTCTTCTGAATCATTTTCTTCTATTTGATGAACTTTCGCTCTGGAATAACTGGTTTTGTATGATGTTCTCTTTACTGGTTGCATTCTTCCTTTCTTTTGTACATCAAATCTGGTTCTTTTCTTTTTTGTGATACAGGCATTTTCTATATGACCTCTGTTTTTACAGAAATAACATGAAGCTTCTTTGAATACACACTCATCTGGATGATGATTGATACCATTGCATCGGTAGCATACTCTACTTTGATTGGAATTAGCCATTTTATTAATTGACGAACCAAATATTTCTGATGTGTTACTTGAACCTGATATTCTCGAACAATTCAATTGTTTAACATCTTTAGAAGTGGCTTCGGCAGCTAGAATGGAAAAACTCGTTGAAATCATAATTTTTTTTGTTAACAATAATTGTTGAATTTTCTGGTCCACTAATCCCGCTACAAGTTTGTCTCTCAACATTCTATCCAATGAATCACCAAAATTACAATGTATAGCAATTTTTCTGAGTGCTGCTACATATTCATTTATAGATTCACCGATACCTTGAGTTCTTTGATGAAACTTATATGATTCAACTATTTCACTGGTTTTAGGATCGAAATGATTATCTAATATTTTCAGAATTTCATCGAATTTGAGTTCCGCCGTTCCTTTTGGTACAGCAAGAGATTCTACCAATTCATATAAAGTTTCACCACAAACTGTGAAAAATAATGCACATTTTGCTTGGTCTTCTTTTATGGAATTTGCCGTCAGGCAAAATTGGAAACGATTTGTATACGTTTTCCACGTTGCTCCTGGTTTGAATTCATCAAAATTGACAGACTGATTGGACATTTTTTCTAATTATTAATATTTGGATTGATCTTCAATTGATTAACTAGATCTGCTGGTCAATATTATATATAAGGTAGGTGCGGTGAATATGCCCATGCTGGTAATATGCTCACCCGGTGCAATTTTAAAAAGTTTAGCTTATTTGCTAATAGAGGGCGGTCAACACTTCAATATTTCGTACTTACAGCACTACGAGCCAAATCTGTGTTTGTTAGTCTCTCCAGAGAGGTTGAAGGGAAGACATACGTTTTCGGCGCTATCGATTATAAAAATAAAACGTGCTTTAATAGAGTGTAAATATTGTGTATGTTTGTTTACAATAACTGTAAGTACAGCATTTTAAAATACGCCTTTTTACCATTATTTTAGTATATTACCTTTAATAAAAATTTTAATAAATTACCGTTAACAACTTTTAAGATGCATTTTCTGTTTCTGTTGCTAATACGCCCATTGTTAAGGGGGGTTAATATGCCCTATGGCAGAGATATTTGGGTTTTTTTGTTTTGTTTTTATAAGAGTTCCCTTAGTTTAAGAATAATTTATATATTTTTAAAATGGGCTTTGTTATTATTTTGATAATTACTTTTTGTACTCTCAGTACTAAGTGATGTCTACCTACCAGTGTAAAGTTTCAAGTTAAATTTTTCAGTTAAATTTAGAATTTTGGGTTTGTTTAGTTTGTTGTCATCATTCAATTTGTTTTTCCAAATAAATATACTTGCCATATAAATATGTTGTTTTGCTCTTGATAAAATTAATCATTGGGCACATTAGGAACATGCCATGGGCATAATAACGACAGGGTTGGTAATATGGCCAGTAAGACTAATAAAAAAAAAATGGAATACAAAAAATATCAAAGATTAAATTATCCATTACTGTCCAAACATCACTTCATTGGTTTCAAAGGTACGCTTTCTATAAAAAACCGAATTGAATATTTTGCATTTTTAATTTTTATCAAGGATTTCGCTTAACATGGGCATATTCACCGCACCTACCTTATTAGATTATAGGAATCTCTATTAGTTATAGAATTACTCTTTTATTCAAGATAACTGGTAACATAATACTTTCACAAAATATATGTCAAAAACTGACAACTCTCTCTTTTCTATATATGGGGTGATATCTCTAACACGGCTATCCATAACAACATATATAAACATTTAAAAAAGGAGATTATGTCAAGAGCTTCAAAGTTTTCTGAAAGGCAATCTGGTTGAAGTCTAGAAAAGATTTGGTTCCTGGATGTGAATATAAATAAATATACTCCATTTTCTACATCGTCATATATAAAATGGCCTAAAGCCATAGAAGCCCCAAAAGCTGTGTTGAATTTGTATAACGATGATAGACATTGCTTTGCGTGGTCTATAAATGCAGCAATATTTCCTGCGAATGGTTCGTCTACAAATCCAGCATCATATCCCTATTATAACACAGTATTGAATTTTGATGGAATCGACTTTCCTGTTAAATTGAAGGATATTTCGAAATTTGAAATCCTGAATAATATTTCGGTGAATGTATTCGGAATAGATACCCACTTCAAAGATGGTAAAAGGGTTACAGACATCGTTGGACCTCTATATTTTACATCAAACCGATCGGCAACACATATTAATCTCCTTCTCACCAATGATGATGGAAATAACCATTACTGCCTTATAAAAGACTTGTCCAGATTGGTTTCTCAACAAAAATCTAAACATCAAGGTCGAGTGTATATTTGTGATGGATGTGGATTGTGTGTTCAGTTTTTTTCCATCAATGAGAAATTGAGTGCCCATGAAAGCTATAATGTAATTATATTTGTGTTACACTACCAAAATCAGATATGACTATCAACAAATTCGGTGAGACATTACCATTCCCAAATTCACAAACTTCCAAAAGCAAATGCCAGTTCCTTTTGTGATATATGCAGACTTTGAATGTTTACTCAAACCAATTCATTATAGTGAACCGAGTGATACAAAATCATTTTCTTTAAAAGCTTATGAACATTAGGGTGTCCGTTATTTCCCAAGTTGTTTTTTTTTGCAAACGCCCACCAAATTTTCAGGTTATGACCTAAAAAAAAATATCAGACCCAAATAAGCCCTTAATATTCATGTTAACCCGTGCCTAAATCATAATACATTTCCCATTTAAATAAAATGGGATTTTTACACTTTTGGCATTTTTTTTCACTGAGATAAAGACAGCTAAAAAAAATAATCAAAGCATATTCTTGTGGGAAATTCAACGTTCTACAAAAAAGATCTGATTGCTTTTTTCGAAAAATTCTACCCTTTAAAAGTTATTCAAAGATAAAGTTGTGTTCATAGTTAAATTAATCGTTTTTATTTTATTTTCGCCATCATTCTCATTCATATCATAATTGAACGCGCATAGGTAGGTAATAAAATAGAAAAATGAAATAGTGAGATCTAAAATAACGTTTAATATCGCTTATAAATAATAGTATCAAGATATTTTATGTATTTTTTTTACAATTTTTTTGTTAAACATTCTGTTGCAGTCGGATATTTGGCTCTGTATTCACATACAACTTGAATCAAATATTGTTTCTGGTCTTCTTGAGTAGTTATTGATAGAATCTTGCATTAATTGAACTGCTCTTTCGGCGACATCGTTTACTACCTGCAGATTATTAACGATTGCCAGCCCATTCAAGTAATTATCATCGCTAATCCATGTATCAGCATTTGTTTCTAAAAAATCTTCACTAATGTCAAATCTATCAAAAAAATTTAATGAATTCGAATTAATAAAAAAATCCATATCTTTCTTTTCTAAACTTTTAACCTCACCATCAGTATTAATAATATATCGTTTGAATGAAACAAATTCTGAATCTTCAGTATTTTTTAAGGCTTTAATCATTTTATTTTTAATGTTAGCTGATACGTTTGGATCAAAAAATGCAAGAACAGCTATTTCAGAGTTTAAATACCATAAATGATTTTTAAATTTATGCAAAACAGCCTCAGATTTTTTTTTATCAATTGTCCTGTATTGATAAACAACTCTTTTAAATTGTAAATCTAAATTCGGAGATAGTGCTGCACGAGGAACCCCAAAAAAGATTGGCACATAAATAAACACTATAAATAAACAAATATCTAATAGATTTTTTTTCAATTCTATATCAAATTCATAAATATCTTGAAATATGTAAATTTTTAGAGTATAAATCGCCTTAGACATCCAGCGAGCATGATGAAATGCTCCTGGCTTGTAAAATTTGACTTTGTCGACCTCCATTATACCAACGAAAATTTGGCATAATTCTAAGAGCTCTTTGTAATCATCACGAGGCAAGATTGTGCACAAGAACTCTTCAACTTTGTCATTTATTTCTCCAATCTTCTTGAGTAATTTCTGTGGAATTCTATTTCCTGATAAACCATTCTTATATTTGGTTTGATTGAGAGTGTTCCAATTTTCCTGGAAATTCTTGAACAATGGAACATTTGGTCCATCAGTGCCTGGTATTTTTGTAGTAAAGACACAATTCAAAACTAGTTCGTTAATGTGATGTCTGCAAGGTAAGTATAAAAGCTCCGTTTGTAATATTTGCTCCAGATTGATCGCAGCTACACTTCGACAACCAAGATTTGAATTAGTAGTGTCGCAACAAACTGTTTTAATGTTATCAGTTAATCCCCATTCTTGAACCTCTTTGAAAATTGCTTGTGACTGTGTTGCTCCTTTTCCATCTGGTAATGCCGGTACGCTTAGTATTTTTTCGATAGTATTACTTCTAACTATGATCGGTACTCGGTCGACCTTTTTGCAAGAAACACCATCAGGCATCAACTTTCCATCCCAATGTATTACCGCCGGACCAACTTCAATGTCACCAAATTCTCTTTTTATTCGTTCAGCAGCTTCGCTTCGAAATTTTGACCTGTATCGTTGAAAGATGTTTTGTTCAAAATGAAAGCACTAGTGTCAACTCCCAGGGCTGTTGTTATTGCAGATATTAATCGAACATAATTTCTATAAGAAATATTGCAACTATCTAAGGTAGCAACAACGTCTTCGGTCAAAATATTTATTGTTCCTCTCTCATTCTTAGGTTCATAATTTCGTTCTTGAACTTCAAATATTGATGGTGTGCTTTGGTAAGAAGTAGTTACAGTTGTCTCACCACTTAAAGGCGGCTCGCCACTCAAGGGCTGCTCACTTGTGCTTTTAGAGCTTGATGGTAAACTCACATCTAAAAAGTAAATGAGAAAATTATTACTTTAAACTAACAACAAATATGATATTTTCTACTTCACACAAATACTTTTATTAACTACCTGAATTTGAACGATATTCATCGTCGGTTACTACATCAATATTATCGTCATTTTTTGATTTATTAATAATAATAATAATATTTATTCATTCCTCGTTTAAAAGTACAAAATAAAAAGAAATATGTATATAAGTACAATGACAAGGAAAACGTCAGAGGGTTAGTAAAATTAAGACAATTAAAAACATTTTTTATCAGTTAAAATTCATCTAGTGAGTAGCAATTTTTTTCCAATAAGGCTTTCTTTAATCTTGCCTTGAAAATGTCTAAATTTGGAGAATTTTTTATTCCATCATCTAACTTGTTGAAAAGTTTAGGTCCAAGATAAAGAAAGCTTTTTTGATATAGAGTAGTTCGATGTATATTTGGCATTAATTGATTTTTGAAATGGGTTGCGTACTGATGTTGCTGAGATAGAAATTTTGATTTGTTTCTGTATACATAGATACATGATTCATAAATATAAAGACCAGTGATAGTAAGTATTCTAAGATTTTTGAATGCATCTCTACAAGATTCTCTCCATCCGATCGAGATAATTCTTACTGCACTCTTTTGCAGAATAAAGACTCTTTCAGCAGCTGACCCTGTCCCCCAATTCAGGATTCCGTAGCGCATATGACAGTTTATAGTCGCATAATACAAATTTAGTAGTATCCTCTTACTGCAGAAATTGGCCATAAATCTCAGAGCATAACAATTCCTTCTTAATTTATTACAAAGTGTTTCAATGTGAGGGGTCCACATAAGCTTGTAGTCCAACATTAGACCTAACATTTTAGCAGTTTCACTAGATTTAACTTGCATTGCCTCATTTTCGTAGATACCAAAGCTTTCTGAGAAATTTCCAATTGTGAACTTTAACAAGGATGTTTTAGTTATGTTAAGTGTCAGCTGATTTTTTTGTGCCCATATTTGAATTTGTTCATATAAGGTCTCAGTTTTTCCTTTGACTGCTGATATATTCGGATCCTCCACAAGGAAATTTGCATCATCGGCATACGCCACCACGTGTACTGAGGACAGATTGTGGAAAAATTCCATTAAGTCATTCGCGTATATCAAAAATAGTAGTGGTCCTAATATCGAACCTTGAGGGACACCCTGCTTAATGGTCACTGCCTGACCACTAGTATTTCCAGCAATGACTTTTTGGGTCCTGCATTCTAAATATTATTTCAGTAATGCTAGACAGACTCCTCTTATTCCGTATCTTTCCAACTTATCAAGTAATAGCTTATGACTAACACAGTCGAAAGCTCTTGAAAAGTCTATAAAGAGTCCACAAATGTGTAATTTGCCATCAAGTGCATTTATCACATGCTCATTAAATTCATACAGTGCTGTTTCTGTGCTTTTATGCTTAGTGAACCCATGTTGATTGTTAGATAGGAGCTTGTTGGCTGAAAAAAACGACATTAGCTGATTTTTTATATTAAGTTCAAAAAGTTTTGATATACTTGGGAGTAGACTAATTCCTCTATAATTCTCATAGATATTTCTATCCCCTTTTTTTAAAACCGGAACTACCAATGCCTTTTTTAACAATTCCGGGAAAACTCCCTGTTCGGTAGACATATTTATAATATATTTTAAGGGCCTGCACAATTCATTTGCACATTTCTTCAGGAGGTTATTTGAAATTTCATCATTAGAATTTTTTAGGTTCTTGACTAATTCAATTAAATCACACTCATTTATTGGATGTATAAAGATGGAATTCGGGCATCTTTTAACATTTCTTCTCATATACTCAAAATCAAAATCTTCTTGCTTTGAATCAGTAGAAAATAGTATATTGAAGTTATTGGCCATGTCAGCCTCTGGTACTTCTCTATCATTTTCATACATTTTAATTTCATTTGACTTGAACCCTTTTTTTTTGAATTTTGTTTACCATTTGCCACATGGACTTTGATTTATTTGTTGAATTAGATATTTTATTTTCTACGTACTGTTTGTATCCAGTGTTTAATTTATCTCTATAAGTCAGTATCACTTGTCTACTTGTTTCCTTGTACTGTTCACTTACTTTCGCGCATTCTGAATATAGGGATACTTGGTTTTTTAATTCATAGAGTTCTGGAGTGAAAAAATCAATATTATGTTTTTTGACTGGTACTAGAGAGCGTTGCAGCGGAAAAGCTAATTTGATATAATATTGAATAATATTGTGGAGCGTTTCGTAGGCTTTATTTGGACATGTTTCCGCGTATATATCAGACCATGATTCACTATGCAGTAGCCTTTTGAAGTTTTCCAAATAGTCATCCGTGAATACTCTATTATATTTCAAGATGTTATCCCTTATCTCCACAATCGTTTTTATTGAAAATTTAATGAATTGGGCAGAGTGATCGGAGAGATTTAAATCTTTAACCGTTACCTCATATTCCAAACCATCTTTTACAATTAAATTATCCAAACAAGTACTTGAGTGTGGCGTTATTCTCGTTGGCTCATATACAGTATGTTTTATGTTATAGCTTGCTAGATAATCCCGAAGTAAAATCAATTCCCTACTTTCCACAATAAAATTAATATTAAAATCTCCTCCTAATATTACGTTTTCATATTTATCCATTAGAAAGCACAGCAGCCCGTTCAAGTGGTTTAGAAAAAAGTTGATATTACCTGATGGAGGTCTGTAGATGCACACAAAAACCATTTTGTTTTTTGCTGCTGCGGCCCCGCAGCACTCAAAAACTCCTTCCTTACAGAAGTTTGTTAAATCAATTATTGCCAATTCTAATTTACAATTATCATTTTGATAAATAGCTACACCACCATTTTTCATCACACTCCTACAAAAATATGTACACAGGCTGTAATTTTTTAGCTTTATAACCTCAAGCTGCATGCAATTTTGCCAGTGTTCAGAGATGACATACAAGATCACATTCTGTTAAAACATCTAACTGGTTGATTTTATTACCAAGGCACTGTATGTTTTGATGACACACCGTTATTATGTCTAGATCTTCAGCACCTTTCAAATTAGTTTTATGTTTCTTTTTTGTCGCATTATGAGATATTACCTTACTTGTTTTCGAGGGTGATGCGGGTATAAAAAAGTTTTATCTGTAGTATCTCTGTCTCCTAGAACCTCTGAGGTGGACCCTCTGCTGCTTATTTCATTGTTCTCATTAATTGGAACTATGTTGGATTCAGGAGGATGACTTTTTATACTGATGTTGAAGCCGTTAATGAATTTCAATAGATACCCAGCGAGTGACCAATTCCCTCTGTTTGATATCTCGTCATTATAGTTGTACAGGCGATTTCTGCTAGATATAATGTTATTGCATTCAAATACCCTATTTGACCTGAGACCTGCCAAGTGTAGTTCCTTAAGTAGATTCACATTGTTTTTATATATAATATTGTTCAAATATTCTTTATCCCTTACATAAGGTTGTGTCAATATAACTGGGTTAGTATGACTATGAGATAATATAAAATTTTCCAAAACAGCAATGTCCCTCTTCTTTTGGTTTGGCCATAGCACGACAAAGTCATTTTTGTTGAAGCCGGTAGAGTTCTTTAGTGCTGTGTTTACTAGCTCTTGATCATCTGCATTACCTTTAATAATAGAGAGTACTGCTTGGCTATCTGATTGTTTCCTGATCATTTCACTCAACTTTTTTCCTCTATTGCCAGCAACTATGAGGATTTTCCTGCCAGAGCCGACTTCTATTAAAGATGTCGGATTCCTACTGCCGTGATTTTGTATTCTGTTGTTTTTTGAGGAGTATGATTCCAGTAGTAGTTTCATGTCTGCTATGTTTTTTAAAAGGTTTCCATTTTGGGAAATGAGGTCAACCATTTCTTTTTCAAAGTTCGAATTTATGAACTTTACCAGTTTTAATTCATTTTTCATCATAATGTTTTCAGCCTTGAATTTTTCAATTTCAACACCTGGTATATGTCTAGGTTTATCATTGCCTTTTTTGTTTATTGTTCATCTTTTTTTTTTTTCAATCTTTTTTAAATCTGCTTCCATTTTTAGGGATTCTTGATAGAATGTTTCAAACTCATCTTTAAGTTTCTTGATGTGGTCTTCTTTGTGTTGATTGTCTCTTGTTAACTCTTCAACAATACTTTTAAAAGCAAGGATCTCTTCATTACCTAGTATGTTTGGGATTTCGCACACACAATCTCCGCAAATTATTCTGTTTCCTTTGGTGAACTGTTTGTTTTTTATTCTGTGCAAACAACTTTTATGAAACACACTGATACACTTTTTACAGATGAAGTAGGCAGGAATTGGTTTATTTTTGCAACATTTGAAGAAGTTATTGTTTGTTTTATCAGACTGACATAAACTGTGACTTTCATTTTCGGCCATCTTTTTATGTTTATCATCCAATCGAGTGGTATTGGCATCATCTTGTTCAAACATAGGTTTTTCTGAAATTGATAAAGTATCTTAGTATCTAATGTTTATACCACGTCTGAATTAGTATGCTCGTTTAACTCTCACTTACCTAATGGCTGACAAATATTGTAATTTTCTTTGCAAATACGTAAATGGTATGTTCTATCTGTTCTTTGGTCAGATAAAAACTAATGCTTCCTTATCAACTATATCTTGAACTTTTCCATGTGCGATGTCAAATAATTCTTCAAGACACTCAGAAAACTCGCTTACTTTTGTTGAATTCGGATTTTTTTGGAAACTTCTATAATTGATGTAAAGTTTTTCCATTTTTTTTTACACATCTTGAAGTATTTTGTACTTTAATTCCAGCTCTATTCCAGAATTTAGTAACTTCTTCCGTAACAAATTGATAACTTGCTGGAAGTGTTTTTTTTTGCTTCTTTTGTATGATAAAATAACAATTTTAGCACTTGTCTGTTCGTTGGTAATTTAGTGCCACTGATTGTTTCGGTAGGTTCTCCCAAAAGGAACATTGGATTTCTCAAGCACACAGATGTATCCATTTAAAAAAAAAATAGATAAATAAGAATTTCTGCTCAAATGATTCTACTATAATAAACACTTTACTGAGAGGTTAGAGTCACATGACTTAAAGTTTTGACAGGTCGCTCATAGATGGCGTTAAATGATAAAATAAATTTGGAACACTATTTCGTTAAGCTTTTTCTGTTCATTTCCATTAAATATACAAATTTGATAAAAAAACAACTTCAAACACTAACAATTATATTGAATTACTCTAATATAAGGCTAATTGCAGTTACTCCTTAATTTTATTGCAAACAAAAAGCAATACTAGATAAAAAAAATGGAAAACGATTAATTTAACTATGAACACAACTTTATCTTTAAATAACTTTTAAATGGTAGAATTTATCGAAAAAAGCAATCAGATCTTTTTTGTAGAGCGTTGAGTATGCTTTGATTGTTTTTTTTAGCTGTATTTATCCCAGTGGAAAAAAATAAAATGCCGAAAGTGTAAAAATGCCATGTTATTTAAATGGGAAATGTATTATGATTTAGGCACGGGTTAACATGAATATTAAGGGCTTATTTGGATCTGATATTTTTTTTAGGTCATAACCTGAAAATTTGGGGGTCGTTTGCAAAAAAAACAACATTTGATGATGAGTATTCTCAGTACTTTCAATACAGAGGAGTCGATTGTGTTGATGTATTCGTAAAGAAATTAGATGAATATGCTTTTGACATATACAACACTCATTTAAAACATGTGAAACCAATGATTCCACTTTCTACGGAAGAACACAATTTTCAGACTTCAACAGCATCTCATATATGTGAAAGACCCTTCATATAGTGACTTCAATATTTCAGTAGATACCTACCACTATTACTTGAGCAGGCAGCACTGTTTTGACTGCAGGCAACATTGTTTTTGATTACTATGAAAGATAGAATAAAGTGACGTTTGTCAAAGTGTGGTTTTAATGCGGGCCTTTATTCAAAAAGCCATCAAAAGCCACAACACTTCACATCGGAAGATATAAGGGCCCGCGACCACTGTCACCTTACGGGTGCTCATAGATTTCCAGCGCACTCAATTTGTAACATTCACTATAAATTGCCGAAATTCATTCCTGTATTCTTTCACAACTTGACAAACTACGATTGTCACTTATTCATAAAGAAATTGACTACTAATGGGGAAATAATTTCCGCTATTGCACAATATAAAGAGAAATATGTTTCATTCTCCAAATCTATTTTGGTGGAAAAGTCAATGAACCCCAAAATTCGAGATACTTATATAACATTGAGGTTTGTGGATTCCTTCCGATTTTTATCGAAATATCTGGACAAATTGAGTCAAACATTGGAATCTTCCCAATGTAATGAGATTTGGAAATACTTCCAGGAAGATAACAAATTTAATATAATACGGCGTAAGGGAGTTTTTCCTTATTCATATGTTGATGATTTTGAAAAATTGGAGCAAACCTCTCTACCAACTCAATCTGATTTTTTCGATCCTCTCAGTGGAGTTGCAAATTCCGATGATGATTATGCGAAAGCACAGGAGGTGAGAGCAGTTTTTGAATGTTGAATGTTAAACGTTGGGAGAATATTCTGATATCTACCTGAAATCTGATGTTCTCCTTCTTTCCGATGTCTTTGAAAACTTTCGAAAAGTATGTTTGGATAAATATTAGTTAGACCCTGCACAATACATGACAGCACCATCCCTGAGCTGGGATGCTATGCTCCGTTACACAAAAATCGAATTACAACTGCTCAACGATATCGATATGCAGCATTTTTTCAAAAAAGAAATTCGTGGTGGTTTCAGTCAGTGTAGCAAGAGAAGAGCTATAATGAATTTGTATCTAAAGATGATCCTACCAAACCAAAATCTTTTATTGCGTACCTAGACGCTACAAACTTATATGGTGCTGCAATGAGTGAAATTCTTCTTGCTGGTGATTTTCGATGGTTGGAACAGCATGAAATTGATAATTTTGATTGTCTCCAAATTGAAGATACATCATCTAAAGGTTTTGTCTTGGAGGTTGAATTAAAATATCCACAAACTCTCCAGACTAAACATAATGACTTACCCTTTTGTCCAGAAAACATAATTCCTCCTTCAAGTCGATACTCCAAGTTGATTCCACATTTACATAATAAATTTAAGTACATAATCCATTATAAAAATTTGAAGCATTGTTTGACTTATGGACTGGTATTGAAAAAGATTCATAGAGTGTGGGAATTTTCACAATCTTATTGGTTAAAACCTTATATTGATCTTAACACCAATTTACGAAATGCTGCTAAGAATGAATTCGAGCATGAACTCTACAAGTTTCTCGTGAATAGTGTTTACGGAAAAAGTTTAGAAAATATAGACAACAGACAAGATATCAGATTGTGCAGCCACTGGAACAACTTACCAGGATCCATAGGGGCTGAGGGACTCATATCGAAGCCGCATTTTAAATCATGTTCGGTCTTCAGTGAAAACCTTGTAGCTATTCAAATAGAGAAACTACATATATGTTACGATAAACCAATATTCGTAGGATTTTCCGTCTTAGATATTTCTAAAACAATATTTTACGAATTTTTGTATGGATATATTAAACGTACATATAGGGAAAATGCCACCCTATGCTACACTGATACCACTCCTTGATACTGAACATTGTGACCGATAGTATTATACGATTATATTAAAAACAATAATATTTCGATACATCAAATTATAAAAGAGGCAATCCCTTCGAGGTACCTGTGACTCTAGCGAAGCTGGACAAATTCAAAGGTGAATTAGCTGGTAACATTATTGAATCTTTCTATGGTCTGTCAGCAAAGACATATTGTATTAACTCTGTGGATTCATCAACAAAATACTTGAAAACTATGAAAAAAGCCAAAGGTGTCTCCAGAAATGTTGTAAAAAATTCCATTCACTTTTCTGATTATGTACGAGAGTTTGAATCCAAAACTTCTATTTTCCGTAAAATGTATACATTCACTTCTACTTTACACACTATTCATACAGAGCTTAAGAATAAGGTTGCTTTATCAAGTCATGATGAAATATATGTTCTTCCGGATGGGGAAACGTTGGCCTGGGAGGCATTATTTACTTGATTCAAATGAAAATGCCAAGTTGGATTTATTATTAAATATAGCTGAAAAGTTTTAATTTATTTTATGCAAATAAAACAATTTGTTGAGTTTGTTAGTTTTATTCAATCACACAAACATATCATTCAGTATTTTCATACAAAAGTGACATCTAGATTGAGCTTGGGGGGCAACCATCTACGTGAGTGTGCCATTCTGGACGATTGTATTGCACACAACAAGGTAATTGAACTTGGATATTGAATTCTTGTCTATATTTTTGTGGCAGCTTATACCATGCATAGAGCAATTCCAGCGGTCTCACCTTGTTGATTAGATAATCCAAGGAAACATATTTAAGTTCTTCAGCACTCAACTCATTTAGTGGAGTTCCGTGCTTGTGTTTATTAATTATTTCTGTGGTAACACATTTTACACATTCCATTATGAAAACTTTCAATTAGTGAAGTGAGGAGTAACACCGATGAGCACACAGCTATATAGTATATTAACCACTGAACCTTGAGTACTGTAGGCTCATTCCTTTTATCTGCAGGTGGTGGGGATAGATACAGCTGATTCCATTCTGTTTTTTCTGTGGAATCGTTTCGCCTTATCAGTAACTTGTACTGTGTACTATTTCTTAGAATTGGATATTTCCAATATCTCACATTATCACTTTTATAAAGACTCATTTTATACCAGTATACAGGCCACGTATCATTTAGAGTGCCATTATTATCAAAATAAATTTCCTTGTGAAATAGCTTGTAGAATAAGAATGTTTGTTAACATCTTGAGACCTGAAACACAACTGATGTTTGTATACTATTTTATTTATATAAAAGGAACGAGTTTTTTTAAATTTTTATTTTTAAATTTTTTCTTGTTCTTCCAATCTGCTGTCTTAATTGCTCTGCCTGCCGAAATTTTCTCTTTTCCTTTTTTGATTTCCTGATTAGAGGTCCTCTAACGATGTCCCTGTCCAGGTTCGGAACGTAAGTGGTAAAATTGTCTGCGTCCCAGTTTTCTTCTCCTTCTAGGGTGGGCAGGAGGGGTGGATCCCTTACGAAATCGGGAACACTGGTGGACACATCATTGTACACCTCTTGCTTTTCTCCATTTCTGGAATATATTGATGAATTTAAAATTCCACACGAATCACTGAAAAACTTTGTTTTTACCTGAATAGGTCTGGATTCACAAGACTTAGCACAATAATCTATAACTAATAATGGTTTGCTCCGAAAATAATTACCTGATATATATATCGACGATACACACTGCGACATACAGAATATACACGTTTTTGTATAACAGAAATATCTTGTTCCATACTGAACCAAACCAGTTATTCTCTAAATATATATTTTAAATCCCACCACTCAACAACACCTGCAATAGGTAGGGTGAACAGGTCAACACATGATCCTGTCAAACCCGTTTCAAGATATAATAATCTTTCAGGTCAATGATTTCAAAAACCAGTTTCGAAAAGTCAATGTTCTAGGAGTGTTCAATGAACTGAAAAACCAGTTTTGGTATTTATATTCAAGGTCAACCCAGTTTTGAAGGGGGGAAAATGGTATAAATTAAGACATCTTTGAAACATTCTTCAGTCACATAGTATTTCTATAATTTTCACTGAGCCCAGCTTTATCTACAATAGACGATGATTTCAGAGATTCTGATACGAAAGACTTATATTTTAAAATTGTAAAGGCGACCCCGTTTAAAGGACAAGATTATCTCAAGAGTACGGTATTATCGAGCGTTTGTATCTCTGAAAATTATTACGTCGTTGCTCAAGATACCACAATGAGATTTTTCCTTGTGTGTTTTTTTAATTTTCTGCGAGATTTGGAAGACACAACGGACTCCTATGTATTTCGACATTTTTCCGGTTCTTTGGAAGCTGTGGACAATGAAATAATCCGCTGTTATGTGTTCGAGAATTGTGTATACCACTGTCTTATGTCAATTTTGCAATTCCTGTAATCCATCAACGACAATACAAACATCACTTCCGGCTCTACAAGCTTCAGACGGTGCAGCTTAAAAACATTGTTCAGAATCTCTAATAAATAATATATTTTATATTTGTTGTATTATTTCCCATCACCCACTATATAATTCTTATATTTTAATTCGTTTTATTCCATACTCATACCCCATTCTATTGCATTTTTAATTTTCTTTACCGCATATCATTTCAAACTAACCGTTAATTCCTCATCTATTACATATCGAAATCAATATATCGATATTCCATACCTATAACGCCCTCTCTCGTCTGAGTCTCTAATTTCTAGACTTCACTGCAACGCTCGCTTTAAAAAGCTTTCGACATTCTGCACACGAGGTCGCTACCCGTATTGAATTGAATATATATGTAATAATCTTCTGGTGCGGTGAATCTTGGTCAACAGGGTCAGCAATATTCTTGGAATGCACCTGTTCTACTATTAATAGGTCAGTTCCACTTCGGTCTTCTTTCATACACATTGCATCTGCCATTGTTTTCAAGTGATAGTATGTATCGGAATGATATCAATATACATTAGCTTTACCATCACATGAGTGAAAGTGTTTTTGTTCTTGTGGAAATGGTCTCCGCAGTTGGTTTGCTGGAATAATATTCCATATCACACATCGTTCTGCAAGTAACTCCTTTGTTTAACTATCTTGATTTCAAGTGACAATTCCTCAAACTCTCTCAATAGTGATTAAATACTCACAATATATGTTTGAAATTTATATTTTCATACCTCAGATATGTTTTTCTTTTTTGTTTACCAGATATAGAGATGTATAAAATACTATTTCCATTCGTAAATACGAGGACATCTTCATTGGTCTTCACTTATATAAAGTCTGATTGTAATTGACTTGAATGAATGTATACTTTTTATAATGTTAGAATTGTGAATGTATTTTAAAATGTGTGAATATTGTATCTGTTTGACTAGTCTGATAAGTTTTTGTACTACCTGTGTAAAAATTTCAATGATGAATAAATTATCTATCTATCTATCTATCTTTATAAAGAGGTTCTTTTACAAGAAAATTCCAGAATATGGTTTATTTTTCACATTTCAATATTCAGATCTCCAATTGTTCAACATTTTCAATTTTTAGAATTTGAATATATCCTTTATTATCTGCTCTCAACAAGACACACAGCTAGACATATTCTACTGAACTTTTGATTTATCACCAGCAACTTGAACATGTTTCCCATTTTAAATACAACTAAGTTTCACACTGACTTAAACTTTCATATTGAAAGAGTTGTATGCTGTATTTCTGATTGTTTCTACACGCTCTAACTTCAGTATCTATCATACTGAAATGACAAAGTTTTTTTTAATAAAACTCAAGATGATTTATATAGATTTATTATATGCTGTTTTGGTAAATGGTAAGATGTCTGAAATCGGGAAGGTTTTTTAAATAAAACTCTGTTTTCTTCATATCTATCGACAGGGCTGTTGAAATTATGGATTAATCCATATCTAAGCTTTCGATTTTCTCAGCTATATCAAAGGATTTTTCCATATTTTCAACAGCCTTATTGATATTTTTTAATAAGCCCTCGACCTTTTTTTTTCATAACTAATAAAGTTTATTTTTCGATTTTTTTTATATTTACTTTTTTCTTTAATCTTGTTGACATCGCTTTTAAACATATTGTTGGTCCTTTCTTCTTCTTGTACATTAATCTCTCCTTCTGGGTTCCATTTCGCTTGGAATTTCTCTTGGACCTCCTCCGCGAACTGGACCCATGAAACAACCCGGACTGCAGAGGCCGTGCTTCCCCATTTTGGATTCTATATCCGGTGTTCTGGATTTAAATGGGTTCCGTCCTAGGTTGGCACTCCCATGGAAATGCCTGGGTTGTGGTCCTGGTAGCGTCACGCGTTCTTGGGTCCGTTGGTCCTGGAGAAGAAGTTGAATAATAGTTGAGAGCTCGCGACATTATTATACTGGTTCTGGGTTTCGTTAGTTGTCAAATACTGAAATAACTGACTCACATCTTGAGCTCCAGTGTTTATATTCCTTATCCATACCCTCTCAGACATAGAGGGAGGTACAAAAACCACTTCTCTGCATTTCGTGAAGGATAATTATTTTCTCTGCCTTTAGTAGAGGGGTAATTGTCCCTATATTCACTTGCAACATTGTATGATAGATTCATTATATGTACCACCTGCATATTCTCATATGCAATTTGATTTTTACTGTCTATATGGGATGTGTTTTGTAGTTCGAGACATATTTCATCTCCATAATAGTCGAGCACCTGCATTGGTATTCTGGTTCTTAACATATTATTCCTGGAAAACCGGTTACGGAATTTCAATACCCAACTACTTGTATAGTATTGGTTCTCCAATTGGTTGCTCAAAGATTGACTGACTTCTGCGATCCAGAGCTCCGCAGTTGCACAGTATGTGTGACTGTTTCTGTTGCCGCATTGCCTGCAGGTTAGGTCGCCATTGCACAGTCCATTTTATTAACGTGCTCTTTTACTGGCGCATGTCCAGTCATGAGCCTCATTATGATTTTCATTGCTCCCTGTTTAATGTAAACAAGTCTGCTGTTTTTTTTCGGCACGGGCCTTCAATTTTTTTCTGTCCGTGTTTGTTTCATGAGATATTATGCCAGTAGTGTTTGTTTTTCTCCCAGATCTAGCTTCTACAGACGCTAGTGCTGCACGGTTTGGTACCCCAAGGGCCTGTTCTGGACCCGATTCGTTTTCCGATCCTCTTCTTGCGAGTTCATCGGCTTTTCCGTTACCTGCTGATTCCTGATTTCCTGGCATCCAAATCAGCTAGACGTGATTTTGTTCTGCCAGTTCATCTAGTTACCAAGTTTGGGGCCTCTTGCATGCAATCCCTAGATAGATAGAATGAGAGTATGTGGGCGGACAGAACCATTAGCATGTAGGCCTCTCCATCGGGCCCGTTATGCACCCACCGCTGCTCGGAGTCGGTTCAGTTTTGGAGGTATCCTATTTCGAGAGGCCAATCCCTAACCGTGGTGTTGAATTTCTCCTGTTCTAGGACGACTATGTCATCGGCGTACCCAGGGACTTTGCCGTTTCCTTTCCAGTTTTTGCAGGTTTTGGTATGAAAATTACCATAATATTCCCGCATGGCTTTGGTATATGCTGAAGAGCCAAGCTGCCTCTAAGTATTTCTCAGAGCCTACCATGCAGAAGTTCTGTTCCTTTCTCATCCGGTCCCGGTGCTTTGTACGGTTTATATGAGCTTATTTCCCATTGTACTTTTTAGCTAATGTCCAACTTTCCCTTGAACCACTTTTCAGCGCCTCCAGTCCATTCTCATTAGCATGTGTCTGATTTATTTGAGCCTGAAGAAAGTGAACCCTAATGAGTTCCATTATTGTTTTCTCTCCAGTGGTGGATGTTTGTCCTTAGAAAGGATTTTTTGGAGTCTGGCACATTCTTGAGTATTTTCTATCTCCTCACAGTTCTTCCACGAGTCTCTCTTGGCTTTGTTCAGTACCCTTTTATACCTGATCAAGGCGTTCTTGTAGCCATCCCACCTTCCAGTTTTCTTCGCGCTGTTGAATTTTCTACTAGTTTGCCTCCTTAATTGTGCAAGTTCGGCATTCCACCAGGACACGTTTCTTATGATACGGGAATAATTGTTGTTGAACCCAGAGATGACTGTATCATTGAATTGTTCTGCTGTCAGTTCAAGGTCCCTGTTTGTACTTATTGTTCTTTGCATTCCTGGATGGTTTCGAGCTAGGTCTGCCTTAGAATAGAATAGAATACTTTATTTGCCCAAAATAACAAAAGATGTTTTAGCATCGTCATAAAAATGGTGGTTTCTTGTTTGCTTATATATAAAAAGTATATGTAGGAAGTATAAAAGAACATTCACACATTTTAAGTATACATAACATAGTATAAAGACATATTAAAAAAAAACAGGAAAGACAATACAGTTAAAATCTTAGTACTGAGGAGAGATCTGCTTCTATGAATTCTTCGATGGTGTAGATGTTAAGTGCTAGAAGGATTTTCTTTATTTTTAATTTGAATTTTGATGTTTGAAGGTCCCTAATATGCGTTGGGAGTTTATTGAAGAGTTTAATAGAGATGTTAATAAAGCTTTTGTGAGTTAATGTTAGTCTATGTTGGGGAATTATCAAATTATTTTTATTTCTTGTGTCATGTGAATGTAAGGTATTTTGTTTTTCGAAATTGCTTTCATTAGATTTAATGTAATATAGGCAGTGATAGACAAATAAGGCTGGGAGAGTTAATATGTTTAGGTTTTAAAGATATGTCTACATGATTCGTTGTAGGGAGTATTTGTTATTGCTCTGATAGCCTTTTTTTGCATGCTAAAAATGTTTTTCCATTCTGTGGCGTTTCCCCACATTAGTATACCATAAGAAATTTGGCTCTGAAATAGTCCCATATAGGCCACTCTGCAAATTTCTGTGGAAGCTGTTTGTGAGAGTTTTCTCAATAAAAAAATTATACTAGCAAGTTTTTTTGATAGAGTTTGGATATGGTGTTTCCACGTTAATTTTGTGTCAAGAAAAGTCCAAGGAATTTTATGTTTTCTATATCCCCATTGAAATCCCTAAGGGTGAAATCTAGAGTGACTGTTTTGCTTAGATTTAGACTTAGTTGGTTTGATGTGAACCAGGGTATTATTTCTTCGCTTATATTTTGGTTTATAGTTTCTGAGTTTAATGGATCTTGGTGGGAGTGAAAGACAGTGGTGTCATCAGCGTAAAGGATGGATTTTGCACAGTTGATATTGCTTGAGAAATCATTCACATATAAAATGAAAAGTAAAGGTCCAATGATTGAGCCCTGAGGGACTCCTGCCAGTATGTTTTGTGTTGAAGATCTAACACCGTTGTGTTCCACCAGTTGTGATCTGTTACTTAAGTAAGCCTCTGTGAAATGGTAAGAGTTTCCCCTGATACCATAGAGTTCAAGCTTACCTAGGAGGATGTTATGGTTGACACAGTCAAAAGCCTTCGAAATCGAGAAGGTAGTTGTTACTATTTCACCCTTCGAAGGCTTCTTCAATGGTAGTGACTAGTTCTATTATTGCATGGTTGGTGGATAATTTTTCCCTGAAACCAAATTGTGAAGGGGATAAGAAGTTATTTTTATCCAGGTATGAGACTAATCTATTTTTGTAGGCTATTTCTATAGGTTTGGAGAGAATAGGAATTATTGATATTGGTCTGTGATTGTCAAGAATACTTTCGTCCCCCTTATTTTTAAATATTGGTATCACCTTAGCGAATTTTAATTTTATGGGGAAATCCCCAAGTTCAAAACATTTGTTTATAATAATTGCAAGAGGGTGAGAGATACCTTCACATATGACTTTTAAGAGTTTGTTGCTTAGTCCGTAAATGTCCAAAGCAGAACTATTTGACATGTTTTTTATAATGTTTGCGACTTCTGGGGGTGTAGTGGGGGAGAGAAATAACGATTTTCTGGATCTGTAGATTTGAGGAACTTGCTTAATGAGATCTCTATCTGTTGAGGGTAGTGAGTCTAAGAGAGCAGTAGAAATGTTTATGAAAAAATTATTAAAATCTTCTGGAAGTATTTTACAAATGGTTTTTTCCAAGTTTTTCCTTCTCGGTTCATTTATAATTTGCCACATTGCTTTAGAATTGTTTGACGATTCGATTACCTGTTTGGATGTAAAATTTCTTTTTTGTTCCTGAATTTTATTTCTGTAAACTCTTCTTGATTTCTTAATTTCCTCATCTATGTTAGTTATCTTGTTATTTTTTGCTAATTCAGTGAGAAGTGATAAGTTATCTCTGAGTAATCTCAGTTCTTCATTATACCATTTTTTAGAAAGGTTTTTTGAGTGTTTCGTTTTTGTCTTTTTTGGAAAACATTCATCTATTGTTTTTAGAAGTGTGTCAAAGAAAATTTCAAATATATTATCAATATCATGGAGTGTTTCTAGGTGATCCCATTTATATTGCTTCAAAAGATAGATGCACTTTTTGATTGCCTCATCTGACATTGTCTTGTCTTGTATGCTTCCCATTCTGTTTTCTGTGGATTCCAATAAATGTATGATGATGTTGCTCTTTTTCTTGAAATTTATGTGCCTAAAGTCAGATAAACTCTCATCTTGAGAGACATTCCATTCTGTAACAAAATTAATCACAAAAGTGGAGGCTATTGTTACGTAAGTACCTCCCTCCTATTTTTTGTAACAGAGGTTAGTTTGTTGCCTTCATTTAGTATATCTAGTTCATTTGGCATCACGAACTGTACCAGCAACTCCCCCCTTACATTGGTGTCACTACTGCCCCAGACGATGTGGTGCGCTTTTTGCCTGCGGTGCCTTGGTTCAGGATCATCCGAAGGGAAATAGGCCAATACAATAATTCCCTTCCTCGATCCATTATCTTCACTGCTGTAAAATCTTCAGAACCCAGATTCGTTAACGGCAGTATTTTAATATTTTTTCAATGAGTATAGAGGTCTCCTACAAAAATCAGTATGAAAATAATTTTGAATTTATTCTACAATACATGTCACAGTTTTTGACAATATCACTTTGGGTTTCCTATTAAATAATGTTATAATAAAAAATGGTAGTTTATGTAATAAGTTTATAAAATGAGGCTTTAGCGGACAAATCTGAATGTTCCAACTGAGTCGGTAACATGAAGATCATGGTAGTGTAATAGGAGGCTGTGCAAAAATGTAGAAACTAGTATTCATGAAAATGATGTGTTTGTCCCAGGCGAGGTTCAGATACTTTCCCTAGGGGGAGCTCTGCTCTACCACCATTTCAGTTTCTATTCACTATTCACAATCTTGTTTTTAGGGCTGACATTTATATGCCAACCTATATAATTTTCAGAAACACTAACATAAGGTTGGAAGCCAATGAGGAACAAAGACGGGCTTTAGCTTCCAGAATAGATTCACAAACTTTCCACATCAGGACTTCAGTTCCTCCAAGTATTTTACAACTTCATCCATTTGACCAACAAATAGCAGCTGCTGGAAATGACAATTTTGCGTGAGTATCTGATAATTTTTATAGCTCATGATAGATATGTGAAAAGTACAATAGTTTTTATGATTTATAGATGAAAGTGTAAAATGCTCTTGTGCTTCAGCCATTTCAATACATCCAGCATTATTATTTAATATTTTTATGATATAGTTTTTCAAATCCGTTTTTATTTCTTTCACTTTTGGAGAATATTTACTCATTCTGTTTGAAAACTGTAATAATTCCTGTCCATGAAGATGGTCAACTTGATGAACCCTCAAATTTTAAACCAATTGCCTTACTTTTGACTCTTTCAAAAATAATTGAGATATTGGCTGATAACATTCATTAATCAACACAATATAATGTCTTCCTCATAATTGGGGTTTCAAACTGATGAAAGTACCAAAGCAAAGGTACAATCTTCAACCTATTGACTGAAGAGTACACAGAATTGAATGCTGGTGAAGCTCTCGGAACAGTGTTTTGTGATTTTTCCAAAGCATTTTATTACATAAATCATAGAAGACTGTTCCAGAAGCTGTATTGTTATGGATTCAGAGGTGTAAATGGCTGGTATTATTTCTCTACAACAGAGTTCAGATGGTTAAATTTAAAAATGAATTGTCAGATCTTTCTAATATTGATATCAGAATTGAGATTTTATCGATAGTTCCCTGTAAATATTTGGATGAATTGAGTACAATGTTACAAAAAAAAATGTTTTTATTAGTCATAAACATTTTCTTACATACAAATACAGAAAACTCTAAAATAAACAAGTTTCGTAATATTTAAAATAATTCCTAACAGGAATCAAATCGGTTGCAATTGTCATTGGAATTTTTGACTGAGAGTCTTCATTGTCGTTTATCAGTGAAAAATTATGGAGTCCACTCTTTCTACAGCTATATGTTTTGCAAGGGCAGAAAATTATTTTTGAAATATTGTTCGGTGCTCCAGACTGCGTTATGCCAACTGGCAATAAAAAATTTATCTTTCTTCCATCCCCATAGCTCTATTGAGAAAATGCAATTCTACAGAAACTGATTTTATTGTTGGCAGTCCTCTTGTCACTTCTGTGAGTTTTTCCACACTCAAAGTACTTGTTGCATCTAAACTCTCTTGCTCTATGCAAATGCAACAATTTCCTGTAGAGTGTACAGTATCTTGTTGCTGTTACTGTAATATATAAGAAAAATGTTTTTACATATATAATCTTAGATATGAAGATCAGGATTCAATGGAAAATAATTGTAAGACAGGAAATACATTTCTAATAATATCAAAAACTGCATTGCATTCAACACATGTAACACATATTTCTTTAGCAAATAATCGGAACTTTTATAATTGTTGAATCAATACCCATCAAATAAGCAAACACAATTTAGCTGAGATTGAGTGATTATTTGTCCAATGGGGAACGTCTTATAACTTATGTACAATGGAAGCGAGTTTGATGATTATAATAATTATAATGAAAAGAATTATTTAACAGCATATAAATGTTTCATAATAAGAACTCGATTCTTCAAAATACTTAAACAGACTCAAAAACATATTCAATCCAATTGTTTTTCCCACATGCTAAGAACAAATGACATATAACCTCTTCCATTGTGTTTTCTCTTATCTCTTCACATTTTATAATGGATTGTAATCAATATTTCTCCTTTTTTCAACAATTGTCCCTCATAAGTTCTATAATCAATGTTAAGAAAGTCGTTTGAAGCATAAATAACCTCGAGACACGTGCGTTCACTTCTAAAATCATGAAATTACTGCACGTGTATTCAGCAGAAAGAGAGGAAAAGCGGTGAAACATTGTGAGTTGCACCTTGAATTCTTTACCAAGTAGAGTCTACATGCACTACAAAAGGTTGGTTTCCATGAACGTTCTGTATATTATGAAAAAGGAATTTGTGGCATAATGGACAGATTATTAAATTAAAGAAAAAAAGCATCCTCAACCGGGACTCGAACCCACAACCCTATGCTTTCCGGACATACGCTCTTACCATTGAGCTATCGAGGCTATAAGAATCGACACACACTCGCGAACACACTTCCTTAATTTAATGTGAATGTTGGAATGAATCGAAAATCGAACGTACTTATCAATGGCCATCGAGACCCGGTACCTATTCACCATAATCATCGTCGAATTGACGATTTCAGTAGAAGATTTAGGAAGATGATCTCCAACCACTGATAAGGTTCAGCCAAATATATAATGTGAAAGTGGGAAATTATTGTCCGAGAGAAATTATGAAAAAGGAATTTGTGGCATAATGGACAGATTATTAAATTAAAGAAAAAAAAAGCATCCTTAAGCGGGACTCGAACCCACAACCCTATGCTTTCCGGACATACGCTCTTACCATTGAGCTATTGAGGCTATAAGAATCGACACACACTCGCGAACACATTACTTCCTTAATTTAATGTGAATGTTGGAATGAATCGAAAATCGAACGTACTTATCAATGGCCGTCGGGACCCAGTACCTATTCACCCAACATCATCGTCGAATTGACCATTTCAGTAGAAGATCTATGATGATGATCTCCAACCACTGATAACATTTAGCCAAATATATAATGTGAAAGTAAGAAATTATTGTCCGAGAGAAATTATGAAAAAGGAATTTGTGGCATAATAGACAGATTATTAAATTAAAGAAGAAAAAAAAGCATCCTCAAGCGGGACTCGAATAATCTGTCCATTATGCCACAAATTCCTTTTTCATATTTTCTCTCGGACAATAATTTCCCACTTTCACATTATATGTTTTGTATATTCTCATAAAATATTGCTTTTTTCAGTTGCAAATAGATATATGCCTAAATGTTATATTTTTGCGTCTGAATGATTCAATAATTAACATTTATTAAAGGAAGTTTCAAAACATTTTCATATAGAAATTATTCTTTAAAATTATTGAAAATAGTGAGTTTTACTTGAAATTCCATTAAAAAAAGTTTGATATGTTTTTTGTTTAAACAATATGATTTTGAATAAATAAATAAGTAAAAACCTTAAAAAATTTCCAGAGCGGAAATGATCCCAAAGAAAATATAATTATTTTTTTAAGGCAAATTGCGTTTTAATTAGGAATCATTAACCAAATGGAATATTGCAATTGAATATTACAGAATAATGTGCCTCCAAGGTTACCTGATTTGATCAGGTGAAATTTTGATTGAATTCATTGCATATTTCAATACAGCATATTATGATTGAATTTCTTATTGTTAATAATGAATGGTACCGCCGGTACCAATTTGGTTTCATTAGAAAAAAATGTGTATTGTCCCAAAAACCATTACAAAAATCATTTATATGTCAAAAAGTGAATTTCATTGAGTTTGACTATATACGATGTTCCAAATCTATCTTCACAACTAAAGGAGAAAGGGGGTGTACCATGATACTGTTACACCTGGTATGTATAAAAAAAACATTTATTGTCCAACCAGGCCTAGCCAATTACAGGACACAGTATACAATTTTGGGATGAAAGTGTGAAGTATATATATACATAGAAATATATATACATGTTACAATAATAATATAATAAAGATAGTAATCATACATTCATGGAACATTCCCAGAGAAAAGACAAGAAATGAGAGAGGAAAAAACAAAGAAAAAGAAAAAAGGAAGAAAAAGAAAAGGAAAAACAACAAAACGATCGGATTTCGAATAAGTATTTGATTTTTAGTTTATATAGTTTATATAGTTATTGTTGCTTCGCAACATAATGTTTTTGATCTCTTTTTTGAAAACGTGTTCAATATATGTCAACTTTCTGGCAGATTTGATTGAAATGATTACGCATTGCAAATAAAGGATATTTTATTAATATATTTATTCTTGGTGTTGGTAAATAAAAACATGGTTCATTTCTACCGTTGCTACATGAAAGTCTAGTTGAGATAGTAGTTTGGGTGAGTTGACAAGACTGTTTATCAGTTTGTAAATGAATATGCAAGCCTAATATGTTCTTCTGTCCTCTAGAGAAAGAAAATTTACACGCTTTAATAATATATTATCATCTATACCTTGACATATTTCACGAACTGTCGTTGGACGCATTCGAGAGATTGAATGTGACCAGACAAGACAGCTATACTCTAGGTGGAATCTGATGAATGAATTGAAGTGAGTGATAAAACTTTCCATGTTTTTCAAGTCTTTACAGTTTCTAAATATAAGCCGAAGCATTCTTTTCGCAGTAGATACACTTTTCTCTATGTTGAATGCAAATGAAAGTTTGGTATCAAAGTATACTCCCAAGTCTTTGCAACTATCAGTTTTTTCTAGTAAATGATTATTTATTGTATAATTGCGATCAAGAGTGATGTGTCTGTTGGAAAAGGTGGAATATTTACATTTACTTAAATTGAGTGGTAATTTGTTTGCAAGGCACCAGATGGCTAATTTATCCAAATCGTTTTGTAGTATTTGACTGTTGTTAGGTGACTCTATAACACGAAAAACTTTCAGGTCATGGGCAAATAATAGAATTTCACTATCCATACTCATTCCTATGTCATTGATGAACAGGGAGAACAGTAGAGGAGCCAGGTTGCTTCCCTGTGGTGCGCCACTGGTGGCATTGTATTCCTCAGATTCGTGTCCTCTATATTCAACAAATTGAAATCGATTCGTGAGATAAGAATAAAAGAATTGTAGTAGACTTGAATCAAAACCAATTTCATTGAGTTTAGAAATGAGTATAGTGTGGTCCAACTTGTCGAAGGCCTTTGAAAAATCTGTATATAATGTGTCCACCTAGAGCTGATTTTCTAAGGCGCAACTTATAGTTTGTGTAAATGTTATTAGATTGGTAATAGTGGATCTTTTTGCGATAAAGCCATGTTGCTCAGAAGTAATTATATTTTGTACCTTAGGAGAAATTCTATTATATATACATATCTCAAAGCCCTTCGCAAAGTTACATAGCAGTGTGATGGGTCGAAAGTTATTCATGTCATTTATCTCTCCTGTTTTAAAAATGGGAATAACCTTACTCTTTTTTCAAACCTGTGGAAATGTAATTGTCTTTAGTGCAGTATTGAAGATTATTTGGAGTGGCTTGGCTAGAATGTGAGCACAATCTTTAACTAAACCTTGGGATTCTATCATAGCCACTGGTAAATTTATCTTTCAACTTTTTGAAAGCTAATACAACTTCGCTTTCATTCACAGAATTAATACTAATCACAGGTCTGTTTGAAACTATTGTTTCGTTCATATCAAAATGTGTGTCAGAGGCTGGATAGACGCTACTGAAGAATTTTGCAAAGCCATTGACAATGTTTTCAGGATTGTTGTATTCTACATTATTAAAGTAAATAATTGCGGACATCCGAGAGTGGCCTCTGTTATTCTCTATGAAAGACCAGAATTTCGAGGGATCTGTTATAATAGAGTTCTCAGAATCCTGCACATATTGCGCGTATGCAACTTTTATATCCTTTTAATCTGTTTTCGTAAGGAGCAAAATTGACTTCTATAAATACCTAAATTGAATTCTTTCAATTTCTGGAATATTTTATTTTTTCTTTGATATTACAAATAATATTACTATAGAAATAGATTTATTTGAAATAGATATCCTAATATACATAAAGAAGATACAAATATATAAATTATAACAAGATGTTTGAGACATAAACAATAGTAGATTTAAAATGTATGTGGTATAAAGTAGTAGTAAATGATAAAAATGCTAAAAAATTATGACCAACTCAGTTGGAAACATAGTGCGCTCGGAGATATTCAGCTAAGGAGTGTTTGAAGAGATGGAGGGAGTTAATTTAATTAGGAAGCTTATTATAGTCCAAGAGTCCTCTGTGAAATAAAGAGTTCATTGTTCTTACAAGGTTAGTTTATGTGATGACCAGGTCATTTCTACCTCTTGTAGCATAATTGTGAATTTGGTGATTATAGGTAATTAATTCATTAAAGTAAGATGGTGTTCTTCCAGTGAGTATTTTGAATATGAAGATCATTGAAAAATAGTGTACTCTATCATTTACTGTCATCCAATTCAGAAGATAAATCATGATAACATAGGAGTATACCTATTACATTTTAATAACAAACACATACCTCTGTTCTGTAACTTTTGAAGAATTGAAATACTGTTACCGTCTAGCAATGATATTAAACTTGCACAGAAGTCAAAGTGTGGTTGGATTATCGATTTATAAACTGTCAAATTTGATTGGAATGTTAGTTGTCTATTAATTCTTGTGAAGAAAATATTTTTTTTCGAAATTATATTACACACATACTGGAAGTGTTTTTTCAAGTTCACAGTGTTATCAACGATAAAGCCCAGGTATTTGAATTCTTCAACAATTTCAATAGTGTCACCGTATATCTCAATATTTATGGAGTTAATATCAATTAGGTTATATTTATATCGAGTTGTCATTATCATAGCTTTAGTTTTAGTGGTATTTAGTTTGAGTTTGTTTATGTTCAAAAACTTCGACACATTGTCTAATGTCAAATTAATTTTACGTACAACACTATGAATGTCAACATCGCTAGCTGCGATAAGAGTATCATCTGCAAAGAGGTTGATGAATTCACAATCCCTAATGAAATTGATATCATTCAGATATAGAATGAATAAAACAGGACCAAGTTCACTCCCTTGAGGGAAACAGGACCAAGTACACTCCCTTGAGGGACTCCTGTGTCAATTGCTTTTAGATTTGAAAGGACATTGTTAAATTTAGTACACTGGGATCTGTTAGTAAATAGCTTCTAAACCATTGCAACACACTACCAGATATTCCATAATACCCTAATTTTGAAAGCAAAATTGATATATCTATAGTCTCAAAAAGCTCTTTTGAAGTCCAAGAATACAGCAACTACATATTTATTGTCATCAATTGACAGTTTCCATTTGGACAGGGTAAGTTGGAGAGCAGTTTCACAGGAGTGTTTAGATCTGAAACGTGATTGATATTCCATCAATAGGTTGTTGCCTGCAATGTATGTGCAAATTTGGTTATAAACGGCTAATTCTAGAACTTTTTCTAAAGGTGGTAAAGTGTTAATTGGACGGAAGTTGATGGCTTTGTTTGAATTGTTTAATTTAGGCACAGGGACAACTGTACTAATTTTGAGTTGATCGGGGAATTGCCCATTTATCAAAGAAGAATTGACATAATCAAGAATTACGTGACCCAGAACAGATAATATGTTCTTGAGAACCTTGTTGTTCATTATATTAGTGTTGCACTTGTTATCCAAACTGTAAATAATTGATTTCAATTCCTTCAGGGACAAACTTTTGAAATCAGACAAAGTGCATCCAATGTTTGAAGATTTTGCTTGACCAATATGGGGAAACCGGAATTGTTGCTTTAATATCAAGAATACTATCAATGAAAAAATTGTTAAAGTTTTCGGCTTTATCTTGATCAGGACGCCACTCTCAGCCATCAAATATAACTACATCAGGAATAGGACTATTATTTGGTTTAATAAGCGTTTCAGGGTTTTCCACATTTTCTTTGAATCATGCTAACAATCTTCAATCTTCCGTTTGTAGTAATCAGATTTTTGTTTTCAACAAATTAACTACCTCGTTTCTATAACTTTTAAATGGCCTAATTGAGTTGTTCATAATTCACATTTCTACTATTTTTGAAACTTTTGTAAGTTTTATCCCTATTCCTTGTTCAACGAAAACTTCGTATCATACCAAGGCAATTGGTTTTTATATTGTTTAAAAGATTTCAAAGGACTATTAATATCAATTTGTTCACTGATGTTCATAACAATGTTAGTATATATCGTATCACCATCATTCGAGTTCATATTCCTGTTGCAATCGTTAATTTTTCATTTGAAAGTTCAAGTTTTGTTTACTAAAATCCCTATATAATTTTTACAGTGTGAGAGTACTGCTGAATGGATTGGAATGAATTTCATGGACTGAACACTGATTTAAGGTCGACAAACGAAGACAAAATCAATCAATGTACTAACTACTATTGTGACTCTTGTTGGTTCTTGAATCAGTTGCTCAACCCCCATATTTGCAATAAAATTCTTGAATTTTTTCACCATACTATCATTCACATCAAAGAAGTTCAAATTGAAATCCCCTATCAATATGCATTTGTATTGTTGTCTTAAACCATGGTGGATATTTTCTTTAAAAGTTGAGTTGACGTGGAATTAGCCTATCAAAAATCTCATACAACACAGAGTAAAAACCATATAAGCTGCATTTACATCCGAAATATTTTATAGAAAGTTCCAATCAGTGTCTATTAGATCTGAGTATAACCCAGGAAAATTAGCTTTTTTAAAGTTGTAATTGAATGTTTCTGTGTTGTATGAGACAGAGAGATGCTCGTTGAAGTCAACTGATAAATTCAGAGGGGGGTGCACGGAAAAAAAGAATTTGTTAACTCAACCAAAATTATTTGGTCAATTTTATTGACTTGACCCGACTAAATAAAATGCATCCCCAAATACAGGTGAATTCGATTGATGGAATCATTATATTGAATGAATATTTGTTTCAACACAAATATAATATTTATTCGAATCAAACAACGGAAATAGATTAAAGAATATTATACGGTTTGAATTATTTGTGTTAGATGGCGATGTTTTCGCACAACTGACCCTGACTTAGATGATGTTATCAATTAGCAAAGCCCACTTATCATCGTTGCGACGACTGGACTCAAATGTCTGGTGTAGGCTTTTATGCTTGGTTGCCATATTTGTCAATAGTGGATTAACAAAATGATTACTCATTTGAACACTATTTTAGTGAAGAGATCAGCAGACATTTTGTTGAATTCATCAATTCGACATAAATACTTGTTTGAATGAATATTTTTGTTAAAGCAATCAACAAATTTTGTAGATCTGTTGATTCGATTCAACAAAAAAATTTAACCTCCCGGGTTATAAAATGGCAAAAAATATTTTCATGTTGATTGAAACTTTAAATTTGATCCAAAACCAAGAAATAATTTTACCATTTCGAGTTTTTATATTTTGTCGCATATAATATAACTTTTTATTTGTTTGATTCAAAAAAATTTTTTATTTAATTCAATTTTTTTTTTCTGTGTGATGTTTCCCTCTGGAACATATGGCAGAGGGTCTCCAAGGGGGAGTTCATGTTAGAGAATATCAAGTCCAATAATGGGACCGATCTTCAAAATCGTGTTATATGTTTGATATCAAAGAAGTTCATGAATTGTTTTGTTGGCTAATACATTATTTGCAAGTTCGGGGAGTCTCTGGAATGAAGGATTAAAGTTAGTTCTATAAAGATATTCTAATGACTCAATGGTCTCAAGTAGGTTTAGGAATTGCATTATGTTAGCAACAGGTCCTAGGGAATTACAAATACAGGATAGTCTTGTTTACAGTTTTCTTTAAACACCAACTATGTCCATTTGAAAAGGGTCACGAAACTGGTGAGATTAGTTCAATTGCATCACAGTCATTGCGACAGCCAGCAGAGTACCACCACCACGAGTTACATTGTTCTTCTTAGGTTACAATACCCTGAACACAAAGTAGTTTTCTCAAAAAGTTCGAGCGTAAAATGTTGATTGTAGCCAGGTTTCCGTGAGTGCTACTATCTGGAATTCAGATAATGAAGAAGATTGAATAAATTCTGGTGTTTTGTATTCAGGCCTCGGATTCTGATAGAAACAGTGTAGTTGTTGGTCAGTGCTCAATTTGGACAACCGGTTTTTGTCAGGACTCGCGAATACCTTAAAATACTTAATGAATACCCCCTTCTCCTGATCCCCCTCTTACATCTCTTTTTGACTTTCTGAAGGTGTTGCAGTTGTCGAGGGGTTAGGTCAGATCAATAAATATTTTTCTAGCTTTTATCAATATTGTTTATTTTTCAAATTCCTACGAGCCTCACAGTCTAGAAAATACTACTTCAGTCCCTAACACCATTTTTTTTACTTTTCCCACTCGAATAACTTTGAGATTTCTATCCTGATCTTGATTAGTTTTTTTTGACAATATTTTTTATTTGATCCAAATCTGATTTATCAGGTTCAGGTAAGTTATAGATCATGACATTGTTTTGTCTTTTTACGTCCTTTAGCGGGGTGATCAGCTCTGCAATTCTGGTTCAGAGTATTCATCTGGACTTTTAGAGTTTCTTTTTTCAGACTGCATCATATCAATTTATTGTTGCAGCTTTGGAATTCCTTGATTTCCCTTCGGCAGTCTGGGCAATAGTGTTCCAATAGTCTTTGGCCTTTAGGTCCATAACTTTAACCCGATGTTCAATCCACTACTGCAGTCTCGGTACCTTATTTGTGCAGCTGTCACATCATACTGTGGGATTCAAAAATGATTACACTTTGAAAAAATTTTTGTTCAGTTTTATCTAGGGGAAAGAGGTTACTTCATTGCATTTATCTGCAATTTCTGATTACAGAAACCTTTGAAGTTAAGGAATGATGACAATAGATGTAATAGACTAATCTGCAGAGTTTGATCTAAGTACTCACTTTTTTTAATAGTTTAATGGAAAATTAAACTATGAAAATTCGCAAAATTATCGGAAGCAACTGATTCACGTATTCACACGTTCACGACTTTTTTCTACTCATACAACATAGATTTCATGGAAAAACTGAACAGTATAAAGTAAATAAGAGCTACAAGTTTATTTAGTTAAACCAAGAGAACAAATATTTTCGCCTTTTTTATGACGATGAATTAACTGGTTTACAAGCAGATTCATTTGATTTATTGAGAATTGAGTAGAAGCTTATACTCATACCAATAGTCTTATGTCTGGTTTTTGCTCATAGCCATTTACTTACTTCATTCATGTAGCCCATGCTTAAAGTATTCTTTTATTTAAATAAAAAAAAAGCCCATTATTTTGTTTTTATTATGATTAGCTAATGAGGAATCTATTTTTTAAATTTTTTTTAGGATATTTGATTGGGGACAGGTAAAAACAACAACAGGTCAAAATAAGTCTTCAAGAAATACCAGTAGCAAAATAACAGCTTTAGAGTGATAAATAGTCAAGATATAGCTATGTTGATGGTAGCTTCAGATATGTGGCTTAAGGTTATGGCGTCCCCAATTGGGGCCAAAATCGTGAACCTTCACTTATAAGTGCCTGGCAAGCTTTCAATGAACTGAAATCTAAGTACCAGGTAAATATAAAATACGTCCCATAAGGAGGAATGCTCCATGCTTCTTACACTGATGAAACACTGTGGTGTCCCCATTCACTTTAAATTTGGATTGACAGCAATATTTTTATACAGTCCACGGTGCTGAACTAATCCACAAGGGATAAACGAAATCATTGTTGTGGTTTTCTACAAATCATGATTGAAATTACTTTGAGTAACAAACCAAATTATAAAAAAACAATTGTCCACTACCAAATATATTTTGTTTATTGTTTTATCACATTTGTTGTGAATTAAAATAGATTTTCTTTTAAAAACCACCACCAAACATATTTTGTTATTGGTTTGTCCCCACCTGCAATAACTTATAAATTCAAGTTATATTTATATTATAGTATATTTTATTATTTGCTAAAGTAGGTATTGAAAAAAAAATATTGCATGGTGCATTCTACATTGCTGAAACAAAATTCTACAGATTATCAAATCTGGTTTTTTCCTTTTCAGTTAATTTTTTTTATGCAGTGGGTTTTTTTATTATTTGTTTTAAAGTGTAAAAAATCGGGCATAACAGGAATTAAAATGTCAAGAATTGGTTAGATACTCATAAATTGTCACTTAATGTGAATAAAACAAACTATTTCCTTTCCAAAACAGCCATTGATCGTCCTCACTTTAATGAAATTGTATGTGATAACATAGATTCTGCAATGAAACAAAAAGTACCAAATCTTGGGCATTATTATTGCCCAAAAAACTTAAAATGGGCCCCCTTATGTAACATATATAACAAAGAAACTAAGATTCCTGATCTATAATTTACCTGCTCAAAAAAATTTTTCAACTTAAGCATTTTGATAACACTATATCACAATCTAGTTGAAACCATTTCAAGCTATGGAATGTTCCCAACAAACATTTAGGAAAAATTTACGTCATTTCGACCTTCGAATAGGTCACTTATTCGGGAAGGTAATTATTAGCTATAATTACCTTAAATTTACCATTATGGGGGAAAAAATGGAAGTAATTAGAAGTCGAAATTTGGGAAATTAAGAATTTTTCCTTATAAGTTGAAGGCATAAATAGGTAAAATTGCCTCCAGACTATCGACGTGGTAAAATGTAGTCATTTTTACCTATTTCGGTTATAAACACTGTAATGAAACACACAACAAACCATGGCAGGTTAGAAGAAGATGATAAAAGTTTACTTTATTGTTATTTTAAAACCCTACATGCTTATTCGGAAACCCTTGAAGTTGACATGAACATGGCGATGAAGAAAACTGTCAAAACATATGCAGATAATGCAATAAGTGATGGTTTCAAGATTCACACCTAGTGGTGATTTTATTTATATACAAACTTTTCTGTGATAATGTTGATTTTACTCGCCTAAAAAAAGGGCCCATCAAATTATTAAATTTGATAAAAAAAAACATTAATTTATGTCTACTTTCACAATTTTTTCCATCAAACACTTAAAAAACTGATTTTATAGATGAAGTATGTGTATACATATCATATTACCTATTTTTTTGATACCAATCATTAAAATGTGGTCGTTTCAAGAAATTATGTATTATGTTTAAATGGGAAACGGTTCAAACCAAAAAATATGGCTATGTTCATATGGGACCTATATGTCGAAATTCTTAAAATTTTGACTATGAGAACTTTAAGTCTTCGCTCAAAGTCGAAAGTAACCTTTATTCCTTATTTTGAAGTCCATTTTCCTTATCTTGGGATTTCAGACCCTTTCACATTGTGGTCGGATGAAATACAATATATGTTATTGGATGTTTTTTCATGCATGTCTATATGCTTTCTCTGGATGGATTGCAATCGTGGATAATAAATTTATATTTTACTTATTCTATGTTCGCAGAAACACTCAAATGTCAATAGGTGAAAAAAATCAAAATGTTTAATGGTAAAGCCAGAACCTATAGTTACTCAGAGAAATGGATATAGACTAGAAAACCCTGTAATGAGGTTTTTTCTGAAATTAAATCAAATCCATCAGTAATGTTGATAATAGTACGGATATTTATATTTCGGCACATCTTCCCAGAATAGAAACCATGATTAATGTTATGGTCTAATGAGGGAATCTTTCCGAAGAGAAATAGCCAATCATAACATTTTAAATATAAAATGGTGTGTTGTGATTGGCTGAATAATTTTGATTTGACATTTCTAGCTCCGCAGCGGTGCCCGGGAAAAATACAATTTATCAGCCAACTGTAAATACCATTTAAAAAAACGACCAATTATGATTTGTTTTATTTTTACTTTTCCGAAGCCACAATGATTGGTTTTGAAATTTTCGAGCCATGGGAAAATCATCATTTCAACATATCAACTCTTATTTTGTTAAAATAAATTTTCTATTTGATTGGATTTTTTGATTCAATACCATTTTTATCCATTTACTTCCAAAACATGAACTTCATTGAATTCCATTTTGTCGCTGGGTCATTGAAAACGGCCAGTGTAGGTTTACCTGGACAGACAAGCTTTGAACGCAGCCCATTCATTGTTCACATTCTTACCGACATGACCTGAGACCAAAACCCAAAATTTAAGGTTAACCTTTCATGTTTTTTTTCAATAATGGATGAGTGTTTTAAAATAGTTGCCGCATAAAAAGACGGGGCAACACCCATAGTTGAATATTCCTATGTACCACATAACTGGGAAAAAAAAGAGAGTGTTCTACCATCTTTTTAATTCAGATTTTCCGTGTATTATTAATATTTTTAGTAGGTCACCAACTGCTTGTATGGAGACTTTTCACAAGGCCCAATGTCTGAGCCCCCTAACAATGAGAGGTTATCTTCCAAGCTTTGTGCCTTATTCCCATTGAACTCCCTCGCCCTTTTGATCCATATTTTTCCCGATCATCATCAGTAAAAGCAATTTCACACTCTAGGAAGATGATGGTTCTGATCTCCTGGACATCGGAAAGGGTAGGATGGTTTCAGATTATATTTTCATTTGTTCTCATTCTGGCAGTAATCGATAATAGTTGTTGGTATACCTGTATGGTTTACTAACTCTATTCAAATTTTCCGGCATTTTTTAGATTTCTAAAATTTAGGCACAAAAAAAAAATTAAAGGAAGTAATTGTATCCGGGCATCCTCATCTGAATCGACTTGGTCTTTAATATCTGATGGTAGACCAAGTTACTTTGAGGATTTTATTTTAGGTAACTTTGACTTCGTGGTGACATTTAGTCTCATTAGACAAATATTGTGGTAATCTCGCCCTCATTGTAGAGCAGTAGGTATAAACTGGCGATACAAGGCTTAAAATGATCCAGATATTCAGGTGAATGTCGATAGACGGGGACATGCGAAAAACCTGCTGCTGAGGGGCGCTATGGAATACACGCGACCTGGTTCTCATCCAGGAACCGTTCTATCCATCACAGGGCAGATACCAGATGGATTATGGACTTGGATGAGAACACAGCGGCCTGGTGCAGAAACAGAACCCCCGAGTCACCAACCATCAAAGGGGAACCGGGTTCCGCCTGAAATTTGATGGCTTTGCTATCTACAATTGCTAAACTCACCCAACTCCACTCAGATCGATTCCAGCAATATATCGACGAGCTGGCGCAGCATTGCGGGGCGGAAACAGGGAAGGGGATCATATTGGGCGACTTTAATGCAAAATCCAGCTTGTGGACAGGCAACATCCCGGAGCGAGGGGGGGTACATTGAGGACTGGATGAAGCAACAATATGATGGGACATAAAGGGGAAAGGGAAACCCCCCTTCGTAAAGAGCGGCCCAATCGTCAATCATAGATATTACCCTAGCTTCCGACCGGATCTCCAAGGTTAATGACTGGCAG